>CAUYSK010085556.1:0-118645 GCA_963575035.1 Avahi laniger | reverse complement strand
TTGAAATTTCCTAAGTTCAGTTATATCCATTTTTATGTTGTCTAGCTCTTTATCAACTTTTTCTTCCTTCCTTCCTTCCTTCCCTCCTTCCTTCCCTCCTTCCTTCCCTCCCTCCCTCCCTCCTTCCTTCCCTCCCTCCCTCCCTCCCTCCCTCCCTCCCTCCCTTCCTTCCTTCCTTCCTTCCTTCCTTCCTTCCTTCCTTCCTTCCTTCCTTCCTTCCTTCCTTCCTTCCTTCCTTCCTTCTTTCTTGTCTTAAAATATTTTTTTTGGCTTCTTTGTGTTGGTTTTCAACTTTCTCTTCAATCTCATCCATCTTATTTGACATCTGTCATCTGAATTCCATTTCTGACATTTCAACAATTTGTTTTTGGTTGGGATCCATTGCTATAGATCCATTGTGATACCTTAAGGGTGTGGAACTAGCTTTTGTTTTCATGTTGCCAGAGTTCTTTTGCTAGTTTCTTTTCATCTGAAACCTCTTCTCTGAGCTCAGGGCAGATAGATTTGCAGCACATCTATTCTTCATTGCTGGAAACTCTCCCACTTAGTGAGAAGCAGGAGAGGTCCCAAGGTGTTGCTTTTGTGACTTACTGTGGAAGATTGACACAGCAGGAGAGGGGAAGATGCACTGGGAACCTGTAATTCAGCTGTTCTGTGTTATCTCATTCACCTGTGATTGTCACAGTCCAAGCTGGATGATCTTCATGCTGTCTGGTGGGTTGTTCCTCATGCTGCTCTTGGAAGCTCGGGTTGGGGGCTGGGCTAGTTTCTCTCTGCAGAGGCTGGCATTGTGGGAGATTGCTCTGCCCACATCTCCCTGTGGTACTGACAGTGGCAGCTGGGTGTGGTTATTTAGACAGTGCTCACAGGTGTCAGGGCTGTGGGCATTTTCTCCAACAGGGTCCAATTGCAATGGTGGCTCAAGGCTAACAGGTCCCTAGAAGAGCGCTGGACTGTGGGATCGATTCCCGCCAGGTGGCTGGTGGGAACTGTGAGGGCAGTGACATGTGTTCCAGCAGCAACACGGGAGCCATATGCACAGGGTCATAGGGCCTGGAGGTACTGCTGGAGCCACAGGGTTGGATGGCAGCACTGGAACCACGGCTGTCCCACTGGCCAGGTATCACAGAGGCAGTCTCTGCAGGGCCTTCCAGGTGGCATTTGTGGTATCCATTCTGCTCAAATCCCCCTTGAGGAGGAGGGGTTCTGAGCTTCCAGTCACAGGGCATGTGAGAATGTCTACTCTCCCTGCCTCCTTCCCAGCTCAGCCAGGGTGATGTGGAGGCAGCCGCAGCAAAGCTGAGCCCTGTGTAGACCTGGCACCCTGGACCAAAGAGCTCATGATGGTCTCAGCTTCAGCAGCCTTGGAATGGAAGATATTAGGTCCCTACTGTACATGTTCCCCAGTGCTGTGTCACTGAGCAGACTCCAAGCAGCTCCTGGCTCAGTCTTGAAGTCTGCAGTGGTGGTGGTCGCCCCTTCACAGTTCAGGCCGCTGTACCCACTGGGGGAGTGTGGAGTCCCAGGGCTCTCTCCTCCTGTCCTTCCCCAGGTGTGGATGCCTCCTTAGGTACCTTCTGATGTTGCTGAGTGGATCGCTCCATCACCTTGTCCTTCAATGCGAATGTCCCCCATTGTGTCTCTGACAATTCACAATGCTCTTTCCAAGAAGGTCCATCCATAGGTGAACATTCACCTGCAGTTTTCGATTCTCTCCTTGGGAGTGGTGCATTTGGGCTGCTTCTAGTCCATCTTGCCCCTCCTTCTCTAAGCCAATTTTTGACATAAGGGATTTCTAGACATGACTTAATGCTGTAAAGATGGTCACATTTTGCTTTTTTGTAATTAATGTCTTCTTGAACAATAAGAACTTTACCCAATAATATTTAAATGCCGATGGTAGATTAAAAATTACCCTATTAATTAAGAAGACAGGATGAATAAAGATTGAACAAATACCAAAACAGTGTATTTTGAGAAATATTATCTTTACTAATAGATACCTCTCCACCCTCTAAATGGTAACATTGACTTTGTTAAACTTGAAATCTGTGAAAGGACAAAAGGAATCTTTTTTTTTTTTTTTTTTTGAAGCAGCTCATGTCCATACAAATTGCAAGTTCCTGAATAATCAAGTAAGTGAGTAAGCGATAGTGATCACACATAGCTTTAAGGTGTGATTTTTTAATATCGGCACTATTGACAGATTGGGCTGGATATTTCTTTGTTGTAGGAGGCTTTCCTGTGCATTGAAGTTTGTTAAGCAACCTCCCTGATAGCTACCCACAAGGTGCCAGTATCACTCTCACCTCTAATTATGAAAACCAAAAAATGTCAGTAGGCATTCCTGGGCATGTGCAAAATTGACCCTTGGTTAAGAACCACTAATCTAGGGATTTGGGATAGGAATATCTAATTAAAGTTTCAAGTGATTTTTTTTTTTTTTAACTACCAGGTACAACGATGACTGGCAAATCATTTAGGCCATTGTAAGATGAGATCTCACTAAGTGGTCATGGCTGAAAAAAACTATTACTTTGAGCTCATGGCAGCTCTAGGAATTCACTGGAAAGGCAGCACAAAACCCTAGTCCCTACCTACTTTTCTATCACTGAACATTCCTATCACTCTGTTTTCAGTCTCAATTCATTTTAGTAATGTGACTCAAATGGTTTAGAATTACAGCAGATAATGGATAGTCTACCTCCTAAGTAGAGTTCATTTTTTTCCTAGTGAATGAAAACGCAAAAGGAGAAATGTCACCATAGATGCTTGTGTACTGCTGAAATTTGATTTGACAAGCTAATCATGACATCAGCAAGAGGTCTGTGGAAGGTAAAGGTGGTGGAACGGGAAGTGGAGGCAGTGCCCAGGGAAGATGATTGCTAATGATAGCTAGAGGCCTGATTTCTCATTCTTTACCTAATTCTAAATCCGTGTTATGCTTGATACACTTGTCATTTAGAAATTGAGACTTGACCAGATGCTGCATTTGATACATTGTATGCAGTTCTGTTTAGCTCATGAAAGGACTGCTGGAGTCAGAGTATCCAAAAATGATTTCTAAGTGGGGGAAAATAGCCTCTGGTTATATATTGGGTTCTGTGGGGAAGAATATGGAGTCTAGATTGGAGCACAGTTGTTTACTTAACAGAAAAGAAGAAGAGGAGTGATGTTCAAAGGGTTAAAATTCACATGTAGATAGAACAGCCATTTAAAAAAATTTATCCGTATTCTTTTTATTACCAATTTGTAGAATATTTTCTTGTTTAATTAGTAAGACTGTTTGATCTGTCTTGGAGTAGACCTACATTGTGATTAGGGATGATATTAAGGACTTTATTTAACTCTCACTGCCTGGGGGAAAACATTTCTTTTACGGCTTATTTGGAAATGGCACATGGAAACACACATGCAATTTATGAGTGGTCATACTATTTTTGCATTTTAGGTATTTGGCAGTTTTATAGAGATGCTAATAGAAGGTCTTATGAGCCTTATTTGGCATATGTGGGCACCACTTCCCAATTGTGTCCACAAGCGCTGTCACTATTCCAGGCACTGCACTTTTTTTCTATTCTAGTATGCTGATTTAAATTGACTATGTCAACATGTGGACCAAAATCCATTGGCTGGTCTTGATTTAAACCCTGGTCAAGGTAACAAGTTAGGAAATGTTACTCAAGGCTAGCATTGTCCAATAGAACTGTATTTGCACTGTCTAGTGTACTAGCTGTTAAGCTACAAGTGGCTACTGAACGTTTCAAATGGGGCTAGTATGACTAATGGAATTTTTAATTTAATTTTTTAATTTAATTTTAATTTAAATGTGAATAACTACTTGCAGCTACCAGCTATCCTATTGGATAGCACAGTTTTAGCCCTTTGAGACACATTTTCTGAGATACGTTTTTGGATCTGGGATTATGGTTACTATAGGTCTTTTTAACAGGAGATACCCAGAGTCACAGAGTCATTATCACAGCATTAAGGCCCTAGTCTAGCCACTTTGTGGGTGGAGGGATAGTAATGTTGTATACGACAGGGATCCTACTAAGTTAAAATTCCAAAACTCTGATTTACAGGGACTAATATCAAGTAGACATCTCCTAATATTAAAAGGGAGAACGAGTCAATGTAGACAAATACTTTTAAATCTGCTCTTTTTCCTGTTGTTTGAAATATTAAACAATGGGATAGCATTGGATGAGTTTTTTGTGCAATATTTTTTGTTTTTATGTTCCTTTCTAAGCAATTTAGCATACATCTGCTAAGTTGGGGAGCCATCTTTGAGGCTAATCACAGGAATAGAATTTTAGGGTAATATAGAATCATTTATGTATAGTATGAAGCACCAAGATCTTGTCCATGAATTATTTAGTTATGTTATAAATCATGGAGTTTCAAAGGATGCATGGTCTTTGGTCATAACACTATGTCGTAGGAACCATTCTATGTGGCTCTTTTGTTATGTGGTTGACATCCTGCTAACATGGTGAATCTAAGAAGCATCTCAAGAAGATATGCTTTTACTGGAGTTTATAAACGCTTCATAAACCTTCCAGTCATGCTGGCACCAAGACGACATCAGACATGTATTCACTGGTAGATTACCTTTTGATGAATGATATTGCCTAAGAAATATCCATCTATTTCTGCTTTACCAGGTCAAAAAGGCTAAGGGTGGTTAGAAACCTGTAGTGATAATAACAGATATTTGGTTTGTATTTGTTCTATATGTCTGAAAAGATGGGAAATACACAATGAGACAGCTAAACTTTGACATGTGCATAAGCGCGTAGATACTTAAAGTAGCATTCCTCCGAACCTTTCTTTTTTAACCGTACCCTCTTCTTCCAGTAAGGTTGTACAACCTTGAGAAGTTACTCTGAGTTTCAGTGTCCTCACAGTAAAAGGAAAATAATGAGGGCACCTAACCCTTAGGAACACTGTCAATGTATAGATTCTAGCATACCCCATGGACCACATAAACTCCTCTGTAAATTCTAGGGATTATTATTGACATTGTTGTTTTTGTATATCTTAAAAGTTATGTATTAAACAAAATGTAATACTATAAATTCAAATATACAAAGCTCTAGAGATGCTACTGGTTAAAAAATATTCAGGGTAGATGTTTTGTTTTCTCTTTCAACCTAGGTAATCTTTTACAATGCAAATCAATTCTCCCTTAATTTTATTTATTTTGTAAATTAAAAGTTTCCTGCACTAGTTGTTCTGAAAGCTGGGCACCTCCCTACCTCTCCAAAATGGATCTCTAAAACTTTCCAAATGGTTTATTGTGACAATAGGTACGAGTATCTGTTAAGATATTGTCTTTAAAATACTGGTATGCTCTAATGACTTAAAGATACTTAAGGTAATTTTCATTTTGTTATTGATCTACCCTGAATACTGGAAAACATGCTCTTGTTGAAACAACAGTACTCAATTTTCCAGTTATGGAAAGGGAAAAGTATCTCTCACTTCCTAAACTGAAATGTTAGTGTTACTCAAATGTAGTTCCCCAAGAAAGCTTATATAATGTATTTTTATATTTAATTAATATTCCAAATTATCTACATTGAATATCTATAATATTAGGATTAACTAGATAACTATTTCAAGTCATTCTCTGACATAAAACAATATTTTGGGAAGGTTTGGTTAATTTGACCATCTAGGAAGTTGGATTCTGATTGTGGGAATTATCCGGGAAAAGTGCTTCCCTTTTTGGATGGAAGAATATATTTAAATTTAGAATGGAATCTATTTCTTATGGCCTCGGGGTGCCTGTGCATTAATGTAGAAATTGATATTATGATAAAATCTTGAACAATTAGGGGTAAGTATCTAAAACCCAATTAACCTTTAGCAGTTCTCCCCACAGCAGTAATGTGCTCTCATTTTCACTGCTATGGAATTAAATGGATTCTTTATCATTGTACAACCAAAGACAAAAGTCAGACTCTGCAAGACCAGTTTTAGACAGGGCACACGAGCAGTTCTCCAAGGACTGGGGATATACACCACCTACTTGATTTGGTGCTTGCAACAGGTTATATTCTTCTTCCTGTTAGTGCTTTATTTCTTTGAATCCATGTTGGATCTTTCTTTAACTTATTTTGTGATACAGAAATGAATTTCCTAGCCTGGATCTTGAGGCCCAGATTCACGTAATAATAACCACCATGGACTCTGCATTACCGGCATGTCCAGTATTTCTGAAAGTCAAAAATTCCTAACAATTCAAAAACATTTTTCATTTTTTAGAAGACAAAAAAGTGAAATGTCACACCCATCTTGAAATTTACCTTAATAGTAAAATAATTTTATCATATTAGTTTGACATGTTAAATCTGTGTAGGTTGTTCTGTACTTTTGAAAGATACTTCCCTTCTTTAAATTATTGCTAAATGATAATAGGACTTGGCATATTATCCTTGAAATACCAATTCTTTGGTATTTCAACTTCCAGATGATTAATTTAAATGTCTCTAGACCTACCACAAGAAGGAAAATGAAAGTGTCACATCTACCCTGATGGTCGTGGTTTGTCAACTTCGTCAAGGCGGAGTGCCTCCTGACAAAATAGGCACACGTCAGAAAACAATGTACACACAAGTTATAATTTTATGCTTTTCTGTCACTCTTAACAATAAGCTTGTTTGGGTTGAAACTATGGATTTTTATAATAATATTCTCTCGCATTGCTTCATTTGTTTCAGAACATTATGCCATGAGCTTTCCTCTAATATTTAAACTGTTCACTAATTGTCTTAATCATTAATCTATGAATTTATGAAACACATAGGCATTATTCAGTTTCCCTTTGTCACCCCCCCAGCCCACCTCCATGTCCTATTGGACAGAGGCTCAACCAGATATATTTCAGGATTAAAGGGAAGGGGTCTTTTATTAAGAATTCTAAATGGAAGTATTTTGACATTTTCTGTTGTGTTTGAACTGTTCTCATACTAATAGCTCTTCCCAGGATGAACTATAAACTTCTCTTGGGTGCTGCTTTCCTTAGGGGTTTATATTTTAGTCACCTGTGTACTTTTCTAACTTCCCCCTAGCTTACTGTGAGTTCCATGATAAAAGATACTATAACTATGAAGAATGGACATTATACAGAGAGAGCTAGATAAATGGATGGATGAACAAATCAACCAAGCAATGAACAAACCAACTATATTTCCCACTGGATTATAATTAGCATTGTTCTTTGGAATTCTCATGTTCATGCATACTGTCCACTTCTCTATGCCACCATTCCCACTGGAGGCATTAAAATATCTATGTTGTATATTATTCTAATAAATTTTTCGTTTTCATAGATTGCAAAGAATAACTTTGCAATAACTTTGACTATTTTGCCTCTGGAGAAGTTAGGATTTTAAAAATTAGCTACCATAATCTAAAGATATAATGTGTCATTTCAACTAGAGAGGGACAGCTTCTTTGTGTCAACTTTCTCATACTATCCTGAGCTAAACTGTGAATTTTTTTTGTGTTGAAATTTTTCTTTTGCAGAGAAGTGCCATCATTTTCACAGCCAGAACAGATTTTTGAGCAAAATAGATTTTTTGTGAAGGCAGCTGTGTTTGGGGGGGGGGGTGGTGGATGTATTCATGAAAAATCTGTGGCAACCACATTTTCTCACCGATTTTAATAATTTTTAGTAGCATTTTCTAGACTTTTCCTGAAAGTTCACACATGGTAAACAGCTAGTATTCCAATTTTCTTCCATTAGCTTCTGGTATTCACATAACCAACAGGTTAATATATGATACGTGATTGAAATAATGAAAAGTTTTATTTAAATGATGTCAACAGCTTTTTGAGTAGCCACTATGTGTCGAGCATGAGCTCTCATGGTGGAATTAAGACAGACTTAATTACTATCCTTGATATCATGATAGTTTGGAGGGAAAGATGGACATTAAACAAATAATTATAAACACTATGTAATTGCAACATTACCAAATCCTACAAAGGACACACGCAGACTACCAATGAAATAAAAGAACAGTCTTTGTTTTATTTTACTTCTGCATAGTAACCACTAACCACATATGGTTATTTAAATTTAATTTAAATTTGAACTAATTAAAATTAAAAATTCACTTTTTCAGTCACATTACCATATTTCAAGTGCTTGATGGTCACATGTGACTCATGACTGCCATGTTGGACAACACAGATCTCTAGAGCATTTTCATCATTGTAGAGAGTTCTGTTTGACAGCATTACAGCTATAGGCTCTGGGAGGATCTTTCTGTAGAAAGATGTTTAAGCCTAGATATGGTATCTAAGTAGGCACAATCCAATGAAAATTTGTGATAGAGGGTAGAATAGTCTAGGCAGAGGACAACTCTGGAATATGAAAGTAACTTGAATTTAACTTAAGGTATTGTGTTCACAGAATGGTTTTACTACTATTCTGTATGTCTGTTTTAAGAATGGTATGGTAGAATTGCTACTCTCAATATTTCCACAACCATATAAAACCAGGTTCTATTGGGTTTCTGCTTAAGGATGTCATATTAAGGTGTTATATTAGGCCAGGCGCGGTGGCTCATGCCTGTAATCCTGACTCTCTGGGAGGCCGAGGAGGGTGGATTGTTTGAGCTCAGGAGTTCGAAACCAGCCTGAGCAAGAGCGAGACCCCGTCTCTACTAAAAATAGAAAGAAATTAATTGGACAACTAAAAATATATATATAAAAAAACTAGCCGGGCATGGTGGTGCATGCCTGTAGTTCCAACTACTCGGGAGGCTGAGGCAGGAGGATTGCCTGAGCCCAGGAGTTTGAGGTTGCTGTGAGCTAGGCTGACGCCACGGCACTCTAGCGCAGCAACACGGTGAGACTCTGTGTCAAAAAAAAAAAGGTGTTATATTAAAAGAATCAGAAATCTGGCACCCCAAATAATTGAAAAACATTTAAAAATCTTTAATGCAGATTTTCTTTTGCAAAAACAGCAAAGGAAGAATTTTTTAATAACATAAAGTGAAATCTTTTACCAGCTTTCTTTCCCTTGTCTCACTACCATATACTACTGCTATTTCTAAATTCTCTCTCCTTCCAAAATCCAAAAATCTTACAAAACTTCAACTAAGCTCTTTGTCACATGCGTTAACTTGGCCTGTTTCTCATTTTAATTTTTTTTCTAATATCCTATTAGTTGACAATAGGACTACAAAGAAAACTGCAATAGCTGATTTAATGATTACTGATCTCTCTTACTTAATAGACTTTTAAAAAAAGACACAGCCACACAACTATTATCACACATCAACATTAAAGAAACGTTCTAAATGCTTGTGAGAAAAATTGATTATGCTATTTGATCTTGACTTTGGGCTGCACAGGTTTTAGACTCAGGTTATTACTTGAATGCTTGAATATGCATATTCTTTAGCTCCATGCTGAAATTCTTTTATATAAATGTCATTGCTTTGACTGAGAGGCTGTGTTGTAGACAGTCTAGTGTGTATGCAGTTATTTCTTCATTCTCTTGGCATGTAAGTGGTAAGAAAGCTGGAATGGAAGACTCCACTAGTCATCACCTTCAGCCTCCAAAGTCTGTTGTTGTAATTCATATGACATTTTTTAAATAATATGCTTTCCCTAAATTTAAAGCTTTTAGTCCACTTTAATTATGTAGAGCAAAATTGAGTAAAACCTTATAGAGTTGGATTAGCAGAGGAAGAAATAAATTTTGAATTGGCCTGAGTGATCAAATATTATTGAAGAAATAAGGGCTTATTACTTTATGTTGCAAAAGATAACTAAAACTAGATTATTTTGCTTGGCACATATTCTCAATAGGTGTGTGTAAGTGACTGGGTAAGAATTGTTTATAATTAAACTGTCAGTTGTCCTGTTAAGTACCCAAAGGACTTGAGATTGAAATATTTGTTGGCTTAATTCTTCTGTTTTAAGCATCTGACAGGGTCTAATCTTATTTATGTTTTATATATGAACAAATTCATATTGATGAGCATATTTCAGTATCACATAAATTTCAAGAGGGACCAAAACTATTAATTTTTCAAAAACTACATATAATAAATCCAATAAGCAGATTCACCACATACTACACCAGTGTATATCTCATATCCATTCACCTTTCTCTGCTTTCTGAGTCATCAGGATCAATTGCCTTGATTAAAACCTCCTGATTGGCCTTTCTGCTACCAAACTTATTGCCTTTAACCTATTCTTTCATGGCTGCTGGAGCTGTTTGCACCGGAAGTTTGAATAAGGAGGGATTTAGAAATGGCAGTCTGATTATTTCGAGGCTGTAAGCCAGAGGAGTGCAAATGAAGTTGCACTCTACTCTCCTTAGTTGCTTGTTCTCTGCGGGTGCGTTTTCTAGTAGGTAATGGGTGTTATGGGGGTAATCACTACCCTTTTCACTCTCGCTAGATATACTTATTCCTCCACGGAGTCAGGGAGACTGTTAATGCACTCAACCTGATCATGTCCATTTCCTGCTTTAAAAATCTTTGATGGCTTCCCATTGCTTTTAGCATAAAGTTCTAAATGCTTAAGATGGCCTCTGAGCTCCCATGACGGTGGCCCTGCTTATTCTCTGGCTAATCTCATGCCATTCTGCCTTGCTGCCTATACCATAACCACAGTGGCCTGCTCTCTGCTCCTCAAACATGGCCGACTTCTTTCCCTTTGATGATGTTCTTTTTATCTGGTACGTCACCAAGTCCTCCTCATTCTTTACTCCTAGCTTTAGTGTCACTTTCTCAGGTCATCCTTCTTGGACCCCATCCTCACTCTCTCTCCCCACCCACAGATCAGGCCATATGAGCTCCATCATCTCCCTCATGGCAATTATCACAGTTGCAATCAGATCACTACACACTCAAATATGGAATTAATATCTGCCTTCTCTTCTAGACTAGAAGCCCTTGAAGGCAAGAATAGAGTCCAAATAGTTTTATCAGTATCTCTTCACCTAATGCCATGTCTCGCACATAAAAGGCATTTCCTGAATATTGAATAAATAAACTTTTTATGATTTTAATTAATTTCAATTAATTTGAAATTTTGATTTTATAGATTCTAGAACAGAAACAAGTTCTTCTCTATTTGATTATGAAATCCAGCACCAGTGGATTAAATTCTTCTCTATCAACTTAAATCTTTGTAACTAGCCTAAGTCATTTGATTTCCACTGTAAATGTACTGAACTCAATATCAAAAGAAACTTTAATTTCAGAGGAAGTGCACTGATAATATCAGCCTCTAAACACATTTTTAAAGTCTGTGAGAAAGTAGGAGCCACAGATAAGGAAGAAATAAAAGACATCCTAAAGCAAATTGAGAACAGAAGATAAAAGAAACAACTTGTTAAAAAGAGGTTAATGCATATTGAAGTAGTTGTCACTAAGTTCACATATTTTTGCCATCAGAAAGTAAAGAGCTTTGTATTGTTTATTCATTGAAGTCGATTGACCTGGATTTTACTCGTGATTCTTTTTGTCGTGGACCAAAAATTTCGAATCCAAGTGTGGGCATTTGTTGAAGGTAGAAGAGGAAAACAGAGACCAGGATGATAAGAGAAAAATAGAATGAGATAGAGATCAGCAAATGGACTCATGACATTAACTCTATCCTTTAACATAATGTTCTAAATAGTTAAATTATAGATGTGCCATAATCCGATTAATTCCCCACTGATGTCTTACAGAGTGTTAATAGGTATTTCTGAGGGAAAGAAAGAAAGGAGGTGGTGAAGGGTTGGCAGTCTATGTTTAGGTGAGTTGGGAAGTTGGTGTAAGTAATGATTAACAAGCCTCTTCATTTGCTGACTTTTCACAATAAGAAGTAAGAATAGCAAACATTTCCAAGACTTTTGGGGCTAGGAAACAGCATTGTCAGGGCCCAACCATTGATGTCTCTTCCAACACTTTTGTTCAGAATCCGTTTGGGCAAAGCTAGATGAAGCATTTAAGTCATTTTGGAGATACCTCCATGATGCAGGGACTTACGTAATGGGAAAATACCTTCTCTCCACAACTCTTTCATAAGCTCAAAGACTTCATGGTGTAAAAATATAGGAGGGCCTTGCCAATTTTTACATAATCATGAAGATTCTGCTGGGAAAATAAATTAGGATTTTAATGAGGTAGGTACAGAAAGCTATACTTGATTTACCTGTTAAGTAAACATTTTAAGTTTAAAAAAAAAAAAAAAACCTGCTAAAATGAAGTTAAGTTCCCAAATAACCATTCACTATTCCCTCTCCTTACTCCCCTAACTTTGCTGCTACCTTTGCAAATAGCTATAAAATCAGTTTGTGAATGTTTAGCTATCTGGGTTTTTTAAAAATGTACTTTGGAAATAGTGTTGGAATTTTATTACATTTTCTAAGTTAAATTATAGAAAAGAATGATAACTTTAATGTTAGAAATTATTATTATTTTTCATTTCAATAAGATTGAAAAATAAAAGGAAGAGCCTTGTAGCAATTGTTATGTTTTCTTAGTTAAAAACTAACACTTGAGAGCTGCCTACAGTGGCTCATGCCTGTAGTCCCAGCCACTTGGGAGGCTGAGGCAGGAGAATTGCTTGAGGCCAGGACTTTGAGGTTGTAGTGAAGTGAGCTGTGATTGCACCTCTGAATAGCCACTACACTCCAGCCTGGGCAACAAAGTGAGACCCCCCTCCCTAAAAACAAAACAAAAAAACAGCTAGAAGAGAATAATTCAAATGTTTCTAGCATAAAGAAAAGATAAATATTAAGGTGATGGATATCCCAATAACACTGATTTGATCCTTACAAATTATATGAATGTATTAAATTATCACATGTACCCTGAAAATATGTACATCTGTTATATATCAATAAAAATAAATTTTAAAAATTAAAAAAATAAAACTACCCTTGACAAGGAACAGTCTAGGTACTTCTAGTTACTTTGGACTGCTTTGATTTAATTCTCCTCATTCCCTTTGAGAATTTTTCCTATGCTAAAAAAATACATTTTAATAGGTGTTTTATTATAAAGTACAGTCTTCTTTCTTCCCCCTCACAAACTGATTCTGATACCATTTTGATTCAAATCCTGAAATGTTAAAGTTGGAAACAATATTTAAACCCAGCCTGGTCTTACTCTACAGGGAGCTTTTTCCAAGACAGAAAGGGAGTCAGAATCAGAATCAGAGGCAAGAATAGAACCTGGGCCTTCTGGAGTTTTGCTGGCTGCTTCTTCCTCCCTACCTCTAGGTTGGCTCAACTGCATAAAGAGGAAATGGCACCCACCTTCCAGGATTATCTTGAAACTGAGTGAGATCATGCATGTGAAAGGCTTAATAAGCAGTTTGACACATAGTAAATGCTCATTAAGTATTAACTAAAATTAATGTTATTGGCACCATCAGCCATTAAAATATTTATTAAGGACCTACTATGAGCTTTGGAAAAGGTGTCTGTCCTAATGTTGTGATCCGCCTCCCACAGTATTCTAAGTAGCCCCTAGTACTAGATTTGCCACTAAGAGGGTATTTGTACCCCGTTGGGATCAGTGCATGGGAATAGAACATTCTGTGGCTTTCTGCTTTATGAAGAATATAAGACTGAGAGAGAAGCTTGAAAGGGGAAAATGGAAGATGATTCGCAGAGTCCAGATTTGCTGGAGATACTCATTTGGGTATATCCAAGCTCTTAGGTTGCCAATTCAAATATTTTAAAATAATTATTGAAAAATCAAAGTTACTTGCCAAAGGGTCATCACAAGATGAGGAAGAAAACCTAACACCCGGTGTTTCTGGATTGCTTTAATTTTTGGAATGTATCACTAAATGTATCTGGGTATAAAGGACTAAAGATCACATAAATTTGAAGACTAATACAGTCATATTTTAAAGAAAAGAACTTAGGCAAAGGTTGGTCATGAAAATAACTAGATGCTTTTTTTTAAATTTTAAAGAGCCACTTGTCATACTGATGTTAATTTCAACAGCTTCAGTCACAGCCAGTGGGCAACACCCCATGCTTCAGAATTGTCCCTGGTAACGGTTACAGTGTTCCTTCTGTGCCTTAAAAAAGGTGGAAGTTTTTCTTTAGCTCATCTCTCACCCCGCATCTATAGGAAGTACCTGTGGGTGCAGCAGTGTGCTAGATCATAGGAGAATAAAGATATATTTGTCATGCTCCCTCTCCATAAGGAATTTACAGTCTAGTGGAGGACAAACAGATCATTTGAAATGTTGTATAGTAAAAGAAACAAATGAGCACAAAAAAGGGGCCAGAAGAACTAGGCTATCCTACCTTAGGATTTCAGAGGAGGTGTTTGATCTGAGTCCCAGTGACAATTAGGAATTTAATCTCAGGCAGATGACCTGGTTTATGCAAAGGGCTGTGGTCCTGAAACTATAGAATCTATTCAAGCAACTTCAACTGGTTTAGTGTAGCTAGAATATAAATTATTACAGAGGAGAAGTGGGACTTAAGTCAGTGGGAAGCAGAAAAATCAAGCTGGACTTTTTTGTCTGGGGCTATTTGGGAATATTTGGTGAATTTTAAACCAGGAAAGGTTGCCATCAAATGGATGTTTTACAAAGAGCACTTAAGAGCTGTGTTGTGGATATATAGGAGGAATGAAACCGATTTGAAGGCCGTGGAAATAGATAAAGTAAGTGGTGAAAAAAATTTGCACTAGAGCAGAGATGGAAACAAGGGAACACACTTCAGATGTAATTAAAGGAGGAAACTATTGGGCACAGAGATGAATTGGATAAATGAAAGGGTGAATGAGAGGAGGTCTGTAAGTCTACTTTGGTGTGACTAGATGTATAGGGCAGCCAGAATGCAGACTGAGGAGGAGGTACGGATTTTCCTGGGAAGAGAAGGAATTCTGTTTTGGAGATGTTGAGTTTTTGGTGGATCTGGGCAGCTATTTACACTCATGGGGAGGTTTGAACTTGGAATGTTAATTTAGGCATCTTTGGGGAATTGACTAATGAAAGCCCTGAGAGGAGATAATTTTATTCGGGGTAGGGTCTGGAGTATGAAGAGAAAAACACTCCAAATAATTAATTAGTACCCGAAAGGGTATGGAGAGGAAATCTGTTTTTATGTCAGCTTTTACACCTGATTTCTTCACTTGACCTCAAGTTCTAACTGAATTGGGTTTAAGAAAACATGAAGTCATTTTGAATCTTGGCCAAAAATGTTGTTAATTCAAGTGTATATCCATAAGCTTAATGCCGATGACATAAGTTTTTCTAATGGCTCTTCCTCTTATATATTATGGAAAAAATGGTACTGTGTATGGAGAATTAAGATTCCAAGCTGTCAGACATAGGCAGTGAATCACTTACTGCTGTAACAGACACTTTGGTCTGTCAGAAAACTACAGATATGTTACAAATTTTTTCTATAGCTTAGAAATTATAGCCAATATGGTTAATCTTGACTGTTTTTCTCTGTGGCTTAAAAGATGTTCTGTAAAAGATTCTTGATCCTGTCTTCATATTGGTTATACGAGGGTTCCTATGTGTCATTGGCTAATGACTGGGCCACGCATGCACACAGCGGGACTCCATAATATTGGGTAGAGAATGGCTTCTGCAGGCTGAATGGTTAACAGTGGTACCGAGGGTCACAGAATGCTGAGAGATGTTTGAGTCCTGTCCCAGCCATGGTAGAAAGATCTTGCCCAACAGCTTAGATACTCCACTAGAGACCATAGAAGAGACACACCTTAGGAGAATCTAAAATAAGGGCATGTCCTTAGAACTAAGAATAAAATCAAATAGGCCTACTCTAACAGAGTATACAAACAAACATGAAAGGATAAAGAGAATCTTCCAGTAATTTAACTGACTGCCAGAACAATGCTCAATATCTGTAAGGAAAGAAAAGATAATCCAGACACTCTGTGATGTATCATGCATAATTATAGAACACGTGAAGAAGATATCCAGTGAAGAAAGCAAGCAGTCACTGGAAACAGATGCTGACGTGACCGAGATGTTAGAGTTAGCTAACTATTGCAATAATGCTCAAGAACTTAAAGGAAAAGATGAACATTGTGCATGAACAAATGAGGAATCTTAGATAAAAATAACTATAAAAAGAATCAAATGGAAACTCCAGAATTGAAAAGTGCCATGGTTGAAATAAAAAATGTATGGAATTAACAGCTAAATAGACTCTGCATGGTAAGAGGTTAGTGAACTTTGAGCCATATCAATAGAAGTTATCCAATCTAAACAGAGAAAAAAAGACTAAAAAAATTATAAATTACTTTGAAATGAATCATAGATTTCAATATAAAAGCTAAAACTGTAAAGCTTCTAGAAAAAAATACAGAAAAAGTATCTTTGAGAACTTAGGATAGAAAGAGATTTCTTAAAGAGTACACACAAAAAGCCCGAAATATAAAAGAAAAAAGGTTGATAAATTGAACTTCATTAAAATTTAACCCTTCTGCTCATCAAAAGACCCAGCTAAGAAAATGAAAAAGCAAGCTACAGACTAGAAGAAAGCACTTAAAAAAAAAAATATATATATATATATATATATTTGATAAAGGACATGTATCCAGAATATATGTGTGTCTGCACATACAGTGTTAGTTGGGTTTTCATTGCTATAAAGGAAATACGTGGGACTAGGTAATTTATAAAGAAAAGAGGTTTATTTGTCTCACAGTTCTGTGGGCTCTGTAAGAAGCATGGCACCAGCATGTGCTTCTGATGAGGGCTTCGGGGGGCTTCCAATCTAGGCAGAAGGTTAAGGGGAGCAGGTGTGTCATGTGGCAAGAGAAGGAGCAAGACAGAGAGGAAGTAATAGGGAGAACTTACTCATTACCATGGGGAGGGCACCAAACCATTCATAAAGGATCTGCCCCCATGACCCAAACACCTCCCACCAGGCCCCACCTTCAACATTGGGGACCAAATTTCAACATGAGATTTGGAGGGAGCAAACATCCAAACTATATCGCATATATATATATTCATATCCCTAGACTTCAGTACTTCCAAAATAGAAAAACAACCCAATTTAAGGCAACCTAAAAGGCAAAAGATTTCAACATATACTGACCCCAAATAAATAATTGAGTATATATGTTTTTTCAAATGACCAATAAGCTCATTAAAAGGTGTCAATATTATTTATTGTCATGAAACTACAAAATAATGCAAAATGAAAAAGGAAAGAGATACTTCTTTATACCCACCTGATGAGCTAAATTAAAAAGTCTGTAGTGAATAAGATTATAGAGCAATACAAATACTTAAACATTGCTAGTGGGGATATAAAATGGTACAACCACTTTGGAAAACAGTTCCTCAGTTTTCTTTAAAATTAAAGATATACTTCACGAGCTAGCAGTTCTACCCCCTGATATTTATCCCCTGCAAAATGAAAGTGTGTATCCACATAAGGTTTTTTACAGAAATGTTCGTAGTCACTTTAGCCATAAAGACTCCAAACTGAAAATAATCTCAAAGTCTACCAGGAGGCTAATAGATGAATTATTGAGTATTCATTTCATGCAATGAAATATTATTCACCAATAAAAAGAATAACTACTGATACATGCAAAAGTATGGATGAATCCCCTAAATAGTTGAAAGAAGTTTGACACAAAAGAGTACCCATTTTGCGATGACATTTATGTTAATTACAAGAATAAGCAAAACTTATTTATGGTGATAGAAATCAGAAGAGCAGTTTCTGTGAAAGTGGTGGAGCTTGACTGGAAGTGAGCACCAGAGAGCTTCCAGGGGGTGGGAATGTTCTATAACTTGATTAGGGCCTTAATTCTTTGTGCATATACATCTGTCAAAATTCATCCATTGTAAAATCTTTATATTTCACTCTATGTAACTTTTACTTCAGTTATTAAAAAAAGTTTTAAAAACAATAAGCAGTGAAAAATGGATTAAAATTTCTAATTATGATTTTGTATACTAAAAGCAAGTTTGTTCATACAGGCATAAAGGGTTTCAAACACATCCAATGTGTTTTGACTATGAACATAACCAAGAGAAGTTCATTTGTTGCTGTATGATTTGGGTTGGCTTTTTTCCACCTCTCATGGCTTTTTAGAACAAGAGTTTGTTTTGACTTTCCAGTGTCTTTAGAAAGGAGCAAAATTAGCAAAATTCTCCTTCAATAAAAACAATGTATTCTCTAGAAAATTCTCTGAAATGGAATATTCCTTGAATTCTTTTCAGAAAATAATCTAGAGGGACTTTGAGGAATGTTAGCTATTTTGTCCCAGGACATTGGCTTCTGATTGACAAACAGACCCTAGGATAATTGAAGCCATTCATCTGGGAACTGAATGTCCAGGCAGGAATATGACCTGACTTAATTGAAAAGAACTAATGATAAAACATTAACAACACTGATCCTCAGAGAATGAAAATGAAAGGGTCAGTCCAGTGTCTATGAGCATTTAGTATTTTTAGGGGAAGGTTGAGCTCATTTTACAGATGAGTTCACTGTTGATGAGGATCAGTGATAATGAACTAACACAAAAAAACTTTCCTTTTCTTCTCTCTCACTCCTTAGAAAACAAATATAATGGGGTCAAGAAGAATCTCAGGTTGAACCTATCACGTGGATATTTTCATTTTCCATATGCATAGCCTCAGCCTACATGAATAGACAACATGATATAATGGGAAGAATATGGGATTGGGAGTCAGAGATTCAGGTACTTGTTAACTGTGTGACCTTCAGCTAGCTAGGCCCTTAGCCTTTCTGATCTTGTCTGATAGTGTTACCAGCTGCAGGATTATCTTAGTCTGTTTTCTGATGCTCCACAGAATACCACAGACTGGGTAATTTATAAAGAAAAAGGATGTATTCCACTTGTGATTCTGGAGGCTGGGAAGTTCAAGAGCATGATGCCAACATGTGGTGAGGGTCTTCCCATGATGGATGGATGGAAGGCAAGGGCAAGAGAGCATGAGTGAGAGAGAGCTCAGTTTTATAACAAAACCGCTCCTGAAATAACTAACCCACCTCCTGAAGTCAAATCTAAACATGACTTTTGAAGGGGACATTCAAACCATAGGAAGGATCAAATGAGACATATGAAAAAAGCTTAGCATATGGTATATTGACTAGACATAATCCCTTCCTCCTTTTACAAAAATTAAGCTCAATACAAGAAAGAGATTTGTAAGAGTTCTTGAGGACTCATTTTCTGAAATAAAAATAAATAATGGAAAGTAATAGCCGTTTATTGGCAAATGTATAGTTGTCATTCTATTGTAAGTAGGTATGTGTTTTATTTTGAACACCAGTGTTTGGGTCATTAAATGGAGGCAAAATGATTTGTAAATATTAAGTACTCTTCAAAGAGATGTTAGCATCTATGAATGTTATATGATGCATGGATTAAGCTGTTAATCAGGTATATTTTTTTATTATGTATTTTCATGAGAGGGGAAAAAGTTTCCACAGTTAAATTGATTGGGAGCTAACTAAAGTTACTAAACATTCAGAGTCAAATCATTTAAAAACATTAGACCAGGAGTTGTCTTCCTGAGCAACCGTATCTTAATAATGGATCTTAAGGCCAAGACCAGTGTTAAATCTTTGAAAGTCTACATATAAGTGTTAGATATTTTGCTCTGAAAGGGACAATCTCCTATGTTTCAAGAACAGAAGGGGTTCTATGACAGTAGTACAACCATATTTGGAAATAACTAATGAGAAATGAATTATGTGTTGAGAGAAGAAATATGTTATGACTTAACAGAAAAGAAAGTTGTTTTAATGAGTCATTAGGCTATTTAAGTTTGAATTTCTTTCTATTTTAACGTATTATATATATAGTTTTAAGATCTATTTTAAACAGTGAATTGCGATAGAATTTAAAACTCAGTGACTATGTAATGAATTACTGAAAGATCAACTTTCATTTTTTAAAGGTTTAGAATATATATTTTTTTCAGTAAAGTTATTAATGAAAATACATAACCTGCAAGCTTACATTCAAAGCATATCTTGTTACATGCCTTCCCTTCTCTCCTGATGCATTTTTCATAAAGAAATATTAAATGCATGTTGGATTTTAGTTTTCCAAAAAGATCCCCATTTTAGAAATTTTGGTATTTTATGCTTTATTTATATATTGTTTTAGTGAGGGTTCTCCAGAAAAACAGAACCAGTAGAATGGATAGATGGATAGACAGATGGATGAGAGAGATTGATTTAGAGGAATTGGCTTACATAGTTACGGAGGCCAAGAAGTCCCATGATCTGCTGTCTGCCAGCTGCAGAACCAAGAAATCCAGTGGTGTAATTTAGTCCAAAGTCCGAAGACTTGAGAACTAGGAGCACTGATCTCTGAGAGCAGGAGAAGATGGATGTCTCAGCTCAAGCACAGAGACTGACTTCTTCCTTTCTCTACCTTTTTGTTGCATTGAGCCCCTCAATAGATTGGATGAGGCCCACCCACATTGGGAAGGGACATCTGTTTCACTCACTTCACCAATTCAAATGGTAATCTCTTCTGGAAATACCCTGACAGACACACCCAGAAATAATGTTTTACCAGTTATCTGGGCATTCCTTAGCCCAGTCGAGTTGACACAAAATTAACCATTACAGATATGTGTGGTCTTCTATGTTGCTAAATGGTATGCCTGTGATTTTGATTTGATGGGTAGAACTGAATAAAGAATATGTGTGACAGCAGTATATTCATTCAAGTATTCAGTGATCATTTGTTTTTATCTACTGAGTACCATGTATAAATATAATGCATTGTTAAAGTTGTAGTTGCTTAGAGACTGTGACAGAAAGAGCCTGTTACTGTGCCCATAAGAGAGGAGTCAGAAAAGGTTTGATTGAAAGAGCTGCCTTGAGAGATCATAAAGGAGAGGCAGAAATTCACCAGCAGGACAAGTGGGGAAAGGCCTTT
This sequence comes from Avahi laniger, assembly GCA_963575035.1. Classification (NCBI taxonomy): domain Eukaryota; kingdom Metazoa; phylum Chordata; class Mammalia; order Primates; family Indriidae; genus Avahi; species Avahi laniger. The sequence continues at coordinate 97,721 of CAUYSK010085556.1, read as the reverse complement.
TGCTTAGGAGGAGCATGGAGTACACAGACACAGTTGTCGAAAAGCCTGGAATGTTTGGAGAACAGTGTTATTTTGTGACTCCTAGACTGAAGGCTTTATTTGGAGGGCTGTATCTCAGTCAGGGTCCCAACAGGAACCCGATGGCACATTCAAACCGCCAGGATACGTTGAAGAGTTTATTTGTAATGAGACCATACATGAAGTTGTGGGCTGTATGTAGGGGAACCACAGAAAATGATGTATAAACTGGGATCAGTAATAGCAGAGCTGTTACCACCCCTTGACCTAGGGACAAGGCCGGGGGCAGTCATGGCAACCACAAAGAAGAGAGATGTGGGGCGGAGCCTGCCTTGAGAGGATAATAACCTTCCTTTGGGGAAGCCAAACTGAGGTGACTTCCCAGGGAGAAACCAGAGGAATAAATATCCTGACCTACGCTTCCCTCCTCCTCATCTCCTGCCTGGATTCCACCACCCAAACTCAACCTGAAGCCAAGAGGGCCAAGGAGGCTTGTTGCAGTCTATGGAGGCCAGGCTCCCGGCACAGAGCAGGGTGGAGCAGAACATGGAGTGACAGGGACAGAAGATATCTGGCCCAGGGGCTTTGTAGTGACATAGTGGGCTCAAGTTGCGGCTGCCACTTATTTTCTGGCTGTATACCCTTGGAATAACTGCTTAACTCCTCTATGTCTCCAAGTGTTCTCATCTGTAAAATGGGAACAAGAGCAGTGCATATGTCATAGAGTTGTGAGGATAAATGAGACCCATATAAAATACTTAACAGTGTCTAATATACAGGGCTTAGTTATGTGAGCAATAAATTTTAGCTATTACTTTACACATTAGCAGAACACTAACAGTTAGATTTGTTTTAAGGAGTTATCCCATTTTCCATGTTGCTATATAGAGTCATAAAGAGTGACACAAAATTTAATGTAAATTTACCTGAAAACTTCGCACATAGGCACACATGTGCATGTGTCACTTGGATCTGGTGAGTGATTTGATGGGGAGACATACTGGGGAGAGCTGTGGTAAGGATGGCTGTGGGCTTGCTGGCTGGATGGAGTACCTGGAACTTAGAGGATAAGATGAGGAGCCTGCTTACTGTTTTTGGGTGGAATTCTCACCTCTTTTTTTTTGTGTCTCCTTTATCTCCCCTGGAGACTTTTTATCTGCCACCCACTCTGCTTCTCATTTGGCCTCAATACCATATTTCCCTTTTAATTGCTAGATTCACCTAACTTGAATAAGTTAAAGGAGGTTTCCCAAGGCTTGGGATGCTTCTGGAGGCCCTTTGTTATTTATAGACATCGTTATTATTTAACTTCTGGTTTCCCTAAAAAGGACCCTTTTCTCCCTTTGTTTTAGAATTCCACAGGCACTTACTGAAGTCTCCTTAGATTTTGGGCACACCTTGCCCTGTTTATTCCTCATCAAAACCTAATGAGGAAGGAAGTCTGATCCACATTTTATTGATGAAGAAAATGAGTCTCAGAAAAGTTAATAAAACTGGATGTACCATTGACTAGATGGATGTTCAGCTTCATTCACCTAGGTGATAACAATATATTCATGTAGGATATGCATCTCATTTACTGCTCTCTCCTGTGATTAATTTGTTGGACACTTAAAGGCAGCACTCTGTGCTAGGTGGTGGGATAAAGAGACAGCTAAGTGCCTGTCTTCATTCGTGATGAGCGAACAACTCGTACTTGGTGCTATCATGCCTTCTACAAACAAAAAGTGTAGTGAGAAAGATCAATTTGATTTGAAAATGACATTAAAATAAAATATTTTGTTGCCTCCCCCCCAAAAAAAATCTGAACAGAAAAGTCTTCATATTTGATGTATTTTTAGCTTTTGAGTATTAAATCTCAGTATCAACCGGAGATACGTAAGATGAACAAGTTTGCAGCTCTAATACACAAGAAGGCTAAAGTTAATAAAATTGTATCATAGTAGAGATTTTTGTTAAATAACTATGTTTTAGCTTTTCTTGTCACGCACAAAAAGGAATCATGTGAGGTGATAGATATATTCTTCTTCTTCACTATAGTAGCCATTTTACTATCCATATGTATACCATGGCATCATGTTGTAAACCACAAATATATGCAATAAAATTTATGTTAAAAAACAATCTCAGTATGAACCCCAGATTCACAGCACCCATGGCAGGAGACGTGTGGACAATTTGGTTGAGTGGCTGCAGATCTTGAGTTGACTTGTGTCACTTGATTTGGGAATGGAGGGAGGAAATTATTCTTTGAAAATGTGGAATGGAATAGGCCTCTGGATTTGACTTTTCTACGAATGAAGCCACATGAAATGTGAGATGGCGTTACAGCCCATTTCCCTTAAAAGGACTTATCTTTCTTTTGTGTTGCCCTTTAGTGTTTGTAAGAGTCAGGAGAGGTTGTGATAGACCATTTGAAACAAAAATTCTTAAGTTCTGTGTTCACTGTCTCGTAGCTGATCCAACAGTTGTCTGAAGAAACTGGTCCTTGTGTCCACTGCATTTTCTCTGAAGAGCCTCTCCTTTATTTACTTGCTTGGTCAAAGTTTGGAGGCGTCTCTTTGCATCCTGGCTAATTACTCAGTTGTATATTAATACTTACTGCTGCACAGAATCCATTTAACCTCTTCCCCAGAGAGGGATGGTCTCACATGTATAAAATTCAGATGTTTTGTTAGTTTTGTGCCCTCCGAGAGGAAAAGAGTGCCCTTTTACACTTCTTTGCCTGACTAACACCTGTCCTCTCTTGAGATGCTGCTCAGATATAGCACCATCGCTGTGAGATTTTATCCTTTTCATCCTACAAATTTGGTTTCCACATTTCTATCTCTTCTCTGTAGCATTGTATTATAATCTGTTTCCTTCACCCCACTGAATTCTCAAGGGCATGATTTATTGCTTTTGGCATCTCCAATACATAACACAGTATTTTGTATTTGGTGGGTGTCCAGTGACTGTTTATTGGATGAATGGATGAAGAACTGAGTACTAGGAAGCAGAGAACCATTGTCAGGGTACATCATGCCAGGATTCTAATAAAACAAGCCAAGCAGTGGGATGCAGGATGAAATTGTGGGAGGGAAAAGTAGGAATCGAGAGGGCGAGTTTGAAGCCTTTTTCAATAATTCAGACTCAGATTTGGGTCGTGACTGACAAAACAGAAATAAAGAGATCCAAATGAATAGTTTTCGGGGATATGTAATTTCACTGGGCATTCATTTTGAAGGTAAACTTGAGGCAGCCATCAGTCAGACATTCCAAGCTTGAATCAGTGGAGACAGGGGGCTCTATTGATAAGACAGGTTGGTTGAGAAGGGAAGCTTGTGAGAGAATGTTGTGAATTTGGTTTTGGCCATGTTGATTTTGAAGTAAAGAACAGGCATCTGTCATACTGAGGAGAAGAGAAAAGAGTGGGTTTGTAGGCCTACTAGATACTGCTACCATTTATTTGTTACCTATTTTATATGATAAGTAGCGTTGCCCTCATTTTGTGATTGTTCAAAGTGACCCTCAATGAGATTATGTGTGTTGCTAAAGGTCACAGAAAGACACAATTAAAACTCAGGGCTCCCATGGTCAAAGACCAGGTTTTTTTAATTCTACCTCAACATTCTTTTAGGCCAAATTGATCACTTCCCCGTTTGCTGTCTAAACTGTTTATTGTTGTCCCCAGTGACTTCTCTTACATTTTCTCTTTCTTAAGCATTGTTTCCCTTTTTCCTTCAACCTCCCCAAATTGCATTTGTCTTGTACAGGCCCAGCAAATTTGCATCCTCTGAAGAAGGCCTCCACGATTGTTTCTTACACCACCCTACTCAAACTTAGACTCTTCCACTGTTTAATATTTTGATTTATTTAATTTGTTAAAGCATGGTCATGAATATTAAGGTTGCAAAGTCTAATGTAAGCCCTATAAAATATAATGTCCGAATAGAATGGAAGTGTTAGATGCTGGGAGTGGAAAACTTTCAAATCTGCACATTTGTATTCTTTGTCCAAAAACCAGGGATCTGTCATTCCCTCACAGCAAAGAAAAGCATTGAATGTCCTATTGTTCGCATAATTGCTTTTCATTCCTGCTCTCTACTAATTGCTTTAGAAGGTCTCTGCTGCATTCTGCATTTCCCATCAATGTTGGGTTTCATTAGCCTCTGTTAGAAAGTCAGCCTGATGTATGAAATTCTGTTGCCTTGGGATCTTTGCCTGTGATGCTGTTACAGTTTTATGGAAGCCATTGATTAATTTCATGAAAATAGACATGTCTGGAGGACGCTGGACTTCATAATCTATCACAAAAAATGTAAAGCCCAGGTGATAAACAACAGAACCTTCTGCTCCCGCCTCCTTGGTTAAAGGTAAGTGATAGGTATGGGTTTCTATGGTGAAGGGGACACGGGTTGTTACAGAATTAGCAAAAGATACTTTCATCTTCACAGCAATAACATATTTGGAAAATTTACTTTTCTCAGTTTTGTCTCCAGGTGTCATAAAGTCAAACCAGTCTACTGAGTTCTGTGAACTGGCAAAGTCTCTGCTGGGTAATTCTCAGCCATGACTCTAAGGGAAGGCCTCTTGGTACTGTGGTTTAATGCACGTGATTTGGCCCACGCTTCCAGAATACCTGCTGTGTCCCCAGTGCTGAGTAGCTAATGATGGGATACTACTCCTGACTTAATGACCTTTTGTTTTATACCCTATTGCTTGGACAAGTAGACTACAAACCCCTTCACTGTAGTGGCTAATGCATCTTTGACTTCTGCAACACTGCCTATGGACAAACAAAAAAGTTACCATTTATTGAGCATTGATGACACCCATTATTTGATTTAAATTTTCCTTCAATTCTCTGAGTTACCATTATTATTTCATTTTACAGATGAGGACACTGAGACACAAAGGAGATGAGTAATTTACCCAGGAACTTAAAACTAGTGAAGACCTGAGACAGATTATAACCCAGTTACCTGGCTCCACAACTGAGACTCTTGATTGATGTGCTCTAAAGGCAGGGGCTGGCAGAGTGATGCATAAGCACCACGCAGAATGCACCTGTCATGTTGTATATGTATTATCCTCTCTCCTCCTTTCCTTAGCAATGTTTGTTAGCCTTTCACTATGCTAACATGGGGAAATAAAGCTAATGTTGTTTAAGTTAAGAATACTATGACCTTAACTTTTTTCCTAAGGCTCTCACTAATATTTACTCAATTATTCTAATTTAATGAATTTACTTCTTAAGGATATAGAGAACACCTGGTTTGTGCCAAAAAAAGAAGAAGGAATAGAATGCTTTGGCTTTCTCCTTTGCATTTTTCTTCCTCAACCCTCTTCATTCTGACTATGGTCCGTTCTTGGTTTCAGTGAATGGCAAGTTCACAGAACCTAGCAATGCCTGGCTAAGGAATGGAGATTTCTTGGCAAAATACATCTCTAGTATTAAAATCTTTGAATAGTGGCTGCAAAGGATTATTCCCTAAAATGAGTTCTGTCTTTAGAACATTTTGATTTATCTTAAATCACATTTATTAAATGCCTATTATGTCAATGGTGCTATTAGGTACAGTGAGGGACACCAAACTGGGTGAATTGATCTTTGACCTAAAGAATGTTATGGTACCGTGCAGAGATTCTCAAAACTTACGTGCTTCTCCAAACACCCAGAGGGCTTATTAAAACACAGATTGCTAATTCCCATCTCCAGAGTTTTTGATTCAGGAGGTCTTGGTTGGGGTCTATAATTTGTATTTCTAACATGTTCCCACATGATGCTGATGCTACTCATCCTGGATGACATTTTGAGAGCCACTTATCTGATGGGAGAAAACAGTTCTCATATCTGAGCCAGTGTGACCAAGAGGCACAAAATGCTAAGACTATTCTTGAATGGAAAGATAGTCTTACCCAAAGACTGATGGCTATATGATTCTCTTTTGTCAAAATCATCAACAGACCATAGTTCAAAGATTTTTTAAATATCCTTTGAAATATGTTAACATATATATCGATATGAAAATATACATTACAGAAAATAATATGCCTAAGTATTACATCCACAGAATATTTTCATGTTACACTAAACTTTCTGGCTTTGAGTGAGGGTTAATGCAACTAATCCTTAAGTAGTACGCAAAATTTTGTTGCCAAATCATCATTTAATGTGTTGGGACCCATAACAAAGTGATTTTGGTTGTTGTTTGCTTGGAGAAGAACTAATCATTTGAAATAGTCCCAAGGTTTTAATCACTGGAGAATGTCTGCAAAGTATTTTGGACAGATCAAAATCTATCATGGATCAGAAGATCTCAAGGAAAGAAAAATAACTTGAACCAGAGCATGTACTGTTTAACTCTCCTCAACAATGTGATTTTTCACTTTATTGTGTTGTTTAAGAACTTCATGGATTGAATTTGGACGGATTTCACTAGTTATTTGGTATTGATCTATTATAAGTAAAGCACCTGGCCTAGTTCAAGTTGCACGTTTGATGCCAAACATATGTTCTCTGCCTGAAAGATATGAGCTAAAGATCTAAGAGAAGTCTACAAGACTTTATGGTACACATTCTCGTTCCAAGGTTCAGTAAAGACATTCATAGGATTTAAATCTTTTTTATGTCTCTGGCATCCTGATATTTAGCAGCCCATTTTGTTTTTCTTTTCCATAGGAGAGAATAGAAGATTTTTGTCAGTCTCAAATCAAGTATCTGGTATTCAGCTTTCTTTTGATAGCTTTTTCTTTAATATTTTTATTTATTTTTTTAATTCCAAAATATTAACTAAGGGAGTACAAGTGTTTTTGTTATACAAATATCTCATGTAATGGTTAGGTCAGGGCTTATGGTATGCTTTCTATAGATTTTCCCCCATCCTATCAAAGCTTCTCAACACCTTTTATATTTCGTGGTATTCTCATTAAACTGATGGAGTACTTCCATTCACAGTTTAGAACTGAACAGCAGGATGGTTACGTCCACTAGTCTTGTATTTTATGGTTATCATAGAAGGAAAAAAACACATGCGAAGGATTTGTCTTATTTGAATAATTGGCTTCCCATCCTATGTTGTTCTACTTTGTTTGAAGAACATAAAGGATTGGGCCTTAATGCTTTCCTCATTATTGGTTTTGGTACCACTGAGGAACCTTGAAGTTGGGCACGTAAAAACCACAGTTGAACTCAATCCATTCAACAATGGAAGATGTAATTAGAATGACATTGGGAAACTGTTTTTGGAATATTTATGTGTGTCTATCAGTAGGTTCTGGTCTATCACCTTTGTTGCATTGTTAGGGATCGATGAAGCAAATCCCAAATTTGTTGGTAAATATACCTTTTGAACACATACACAGAATTTTAAATACAGTATCATAAATGTAACATAAGATTATTTCACAATAATGTACTTTAGATTCTTGTAACTGCCAAGTTCTTTCTCTGGTACAATATGAAGTACAGTGCTCTTCCTTGGCACAATGCTAGCTTTTATTTTTGGAACTAATATCATTCATGCCAGCCCCTTGAATTTACCATTATGCTTCTTGAGTTCGGGTGTCGATTTGATAAGGACCCTGTGATTAAACAAAGTTGTCCTAAAGTGACAAAGATAAGGAACAATTTTCATTAAATGAAAGTATTTATGTCATTACCTACTCTCTAAAAAAGATTACAAATAATAGACAAAGGAGTTACACCTGTGAATTATAAAGAGCTTCTGAATTGACGAGTTACATCAGTTGACATTTGTCAAGATAGATTTTTAAAAATCTTTGTGATAAAAATGGAAGAAAAACCTATTTTCAAAGTCATTCGTTCAACTTGTACACAGCTGCTACTGATTGTTTCTTTGAATGTCCATTGAGTTTTAAAATCTATTTCAGTTTGGCTTCAAATTTAGTTTTTTTAATAGCAATTTTTTATTTCATTTATGCACATTAAAAAGTGTACGTAGCCTTTGGATTTTTTTTGTAATTAAATGTCACTTTCTTGCTTTGCTTTTTTTTTTTTCTCAGATAAAGCCATCTGTTTAGTAAACATGGAAAATTGATTGATATGAAACCCAAAAAGTTCATAATGACAACTAAATAACAGATGACAGATTAGATAAGAACAAGTCATTAAGTTGGCCTATAAAAGGACAGCCATCTGTACCACTGAAACAATCTTCCTATTGATGACAGTAATAATTTTCTGAATCCGTGACAGCTAAAAATTTATAGGATAAAATGAAAAGCTTGTAAATTGAGAAGTGGAACTTAATTTTGGGTAATTAGTGTAACCATTTTGTCCCAGCATTACATGACAAGTGAATGGAGATTGTAACAAAATTCTTTGAGAACAAATAACCGTTTATTTTGTGTATAGACATGTGTTTCATCTGACATACAAAATGACTAATTTGCCATTATTTTGTTTGGCTGAATTATTAACAAATGTAGAGAGTCAGCCATTGTGGATTAAAAAGATTTACATTTTAAGATTCGTTAAAGTCCTAGTTTACAGATAACTGATTTATATTTAAAACACAAATTTATTGGAGATTGTTAAGGATAAACAATCACCTGCTCCCAGTACCAAAAAGGACCACAGGGATATGTGCCCTGACCTCACCAGTGCCGTCACCAATGTTAAGTCCAATTTTATGTTCACTGACAAAATACCAAAGAATAACAAGAATGAAGCACACTGCTGATTCTTTTAAGATATATATTTAGTAGAGTTAAGCAGAATCAGGCATCAGGTATAAACAGTTGGACCTGGTTGATTTGAGGGAACCCATATCTGCTGACGTTTAAAATCCAGATTAAACTAGTTGGCTTTAATATAGAATTGTTTTTCATATTCTCTCTCAGCAATGAGCTAATTCTCTTAATAATGCTAAATGACTTGAACTTTTGGTGTTTCACATTGACCTATTATTAGAATTCAGGTTGGCAAAAGTGACTTAACTGGTGTTGAATTCTTATTCTGATAACTATCCTTCATCTGTCTCTTTACAACCTGTATGGCAACATCTTCATTGTGGCTTATGCTGAGGTTGGCTTGGCTTGGGCTTTGTTGAGAATCATCCTATATCAGAAACATAAGGAGATGTTAAAATTGAGTCTGTCCTTAGTAGGGTATAGGAAGTTTATGCCTTCAAATCATGTACCTTGTATTTGTATCATTTTTATGGAACTGATGGGCCACATTTATATGGGTAGGGAAAGTTTAGATTAAGAATGTAAAAGAAAAAGATAAGCCATCGATAAGATTATCTGTCACAGATAATGACTAACACATTTTCTATGTGCATATTTTTTGTTATGCACACACGTATGTTTTAGGAATAAAGTGACGATTATATTTTAAACAATTTGATGCCTGCTTTGTTTCAACTTAATGTGTTGGGAGGATGTCACATGTCATTAAAAAACTTTATTATGCATACTATGGTAGTCCATTGTATCATGTGCTCGTTTTTTTATATTACCAGTTCTTGAAGGTGGGACATTTGGATTCCCCAGCCCACCGTCATGACAGACAAGCCTTGGTACATAAATCTCTAACCAACTCTGCTTGTTTCCTGAGAGTTCCAAGAAATGGAATAGATAGGATAAATGTATAAAATTTGTTAAGATTTTTGCTGCATATTACCAAATTTTTCTCTAGAAAAGCTGTCAGCCCACCATCACTATATAAATAAATGTCCATTGCTTTCCACACCTCTTATAATTTAAAAAAATTTACAATTTTAACAGTGAATATAACATCTCGTTTTAATTTGGATTTTCTTTACTGAGAGTGCATTTTTTTAAAATCCGTTTTTCAGCCACTTGGATATTTTTCTTCTGTGAATTGCCTATTTGTTTTCTTTGCCCATCTCTAAAAAGTTGACTTTAATATTATCATTAATTTGTAATGTTTTAACATTAAAGCTCCGTGTTTGCACAATGTTACATGTTTGCAAAACAAAAAAAGCTCACTTCATTTTTGTTTGATTAAAGCTATTATGCCAAGCAACATTCATACTTAATTTGTTATCTAGATTGATTGGACAAAGAAGAGTAATTCAGACTTAGACCTACCAGTGCAGGGAGATGTAGGAAGCATCTGGCACTGATGTTCAGGTCCTGTGTGCTCTGAGGGGAAGGTGAAAAACTCCCTTTGGCAGTGTTTGATCTTAAGCCTTTTCAATAGACCCTCTATTCAGTCAGGGACCTAACTCACAGTATACTTCGGATAGTTCATAATAATCATCCACGCATTTAAGCTTATACTGATCAGGTTTGAGCATGTTAAAAAAAAAAAAAAAGAACCGACATCCTAGTTTGTTTAATGTTTAGGAGCTGATGGAGAGGAGGGTAGGCAAAGAAAGGGAGAGGATTCAATTTTATAGTAAATGGGTCTGAATTTTCAACCTCTTTCAGAAGGAACAGGTAGAGTCTCTGAAGAAGAGGGTCAGTCATAGTAGAATAATATTAAGATCACCTTGATGTTTCTGCAGGAAGAATGATTTCAAGTTTATCTTGTTAAACCATTGAAATAACTGTTAAGAACTGACCTCTGTACAAATCAAAGTCGTTCAACCGAAAATGAAGGCTGTCTGGTGAGCCACCTGTTGTTTTATGGAATTGGTCTCCAAGGGAGAAGTGAATGCAGGATTGAATCTCCCTCACTGAGGTTGCAGGTTTCTGACCAGAGGGAAAGGGCCCTTGTTTCCTGGCATCTGACAAAACTGAGTAACTAGAGCCCTAAGAAGAAATGCTTTTGGAAAAATAATAGCTCTTTATATTAAATATGAGTTAATAATATGCATATATTACTTTCACGTAACAATATGAAAGAATTTGACATCTGACGTCTATGATATTTGTTTCAAATTTAATATGTTTTAGGTTGTAAAAATTTTCCTTTCCTATTGTTCTGTGTAAATCTTTTACCTTTGAAGACCTCTGTTTCAGGCTGACTGCTAACAGATTAAGTGTTTAAAAGTTCAAGGGCATATTTTTGCCTGCATTATCCAAGCTTATCATTGCCTCATAGTTAAGTTGCTTCTCTTAGCTCTCATGCAGCTTTGGATAACAGAATTCATTTATTTTCTCATGACTTAATACTTACTGAGCAACTTCCATGGGCCAGGCACTCTCTTAAGTGTATGAAATACAAAAATGAAAGCCATGTTCCCTGATCTGTAGATCCAATAATCACCTGAAGAGGTGATTACAGTACAAGGGAAGAAGTGAAATGACAGAGGCTGCACAGGATTTTAGGGAAGAAATGAGGAGGGAGAAACTTAACAAGGAAGGCTTCTTGGAGTAAGGGCTATCTAGTTAAATCTTTGAAGGGCATAGGGGTTATAGCCAGATCTAGGACTGAGAAGTAAAGAAAATGCATGGTTCTTGCAGGAGTCTACAGTGATTTTGTTATGTTAGGAAACAACATGCAAGCCAGGAATGACAAAGATGACTGATCAGTTTTCTTGCCAACTATGGGTACTATTAGACTGTTAGATTCTCTAGATTTTTCAAATGCTCCAAGATTTTCAAATGCTCCTATGAGAACTCTATAGGAATGTTCATCTTGTTCTCATCACCAGCTCATGATATTGTTCTCTGTTTACTACAGGGAATATCACTTAACTCATTCATTACTTTTTTTTTTTTTTTTTTGAGACAGAGTCTCGCTCTGTTCCTCCAGCTACAGTGCAGTGGCATCATTGCAGTTCAGTGAAACCTCCATCTCCTGGGTTCAAGCAATCCATCTGCCTCAGCCTCCCAAGTAGCTGGGACTACAGGTGTGTACCACCATGCCCAGCTAATTTTTTTCTATTTTTAGAAGTGATGGTGGTCTTTCCCTTGCTGGTCAGCCTGGTCTTGAGGTTCTGAGTTCAAATGATTCCCCTGCCTCATTGTTTTTATCTGTGGTGAAAATAAATTTTTAAGATGTAACTCTGAAGGATGACAGGTGATAGAAACTCTTTCTCCATCGCCCCTGTCTCTGTGACCCTGCCCTTCTCGACCCCTATTGCACAAATCATTAGACAGGATTCTAAATCAGAGTAAAAAAATTCTACCTTTCTCTCGTTCTGCACACACAGTGAGACCAGACCTTTTTCTCTTTCTGCCATGCCCAGCAACTGCAGAACTCAAAGTGTTGTTCTCCTGTGAAATAAGGAGCTTGCATCAGAATGTAATTCAATGTATTTCTTTCTTCACTGATAAAGTCTTACTATAGAAAATAAATGTCAACTGGACTAAACAATGTGCTTAGTGATATAGTTGATTTGCATTATGAGGCAGCCTCCTTGTGTTAGTTTTCTATTGCCGTCTAACACATTACTCCCCGTTTAGAAGTGCAAATCACACACATTTATTATCTCACAGTTTATGTGGGCCAGAAGTTCAGACATGGGTTATATGGGTTCCCTTCTTCAGGGCCTTACCAGGTTGCAATCTATGTTTCAGCTGGGGCTGTGTTCTCATCAGCAGCTTGACTACTGGGAAAAGATGTACCCCAGGCTCCCTCAGATTGGTAACAGAATGCATTTCTTTGTGGCTCTAGGATTCATGACAGCTTGCTTCTTCAAAGCCAACAAGGGAGAAAGACCCTAGAGTGCGTTTGCTAGCAAGATGCAGTTTTAGATAATCACAGAAGTAACATTCTACCATCTTTGCTGTGTTGGTTAGAAGCAAGTCACAAGTCCTGTTCACACTCAAGAGTAGGGGAATTATATTCAAGGGCACGAATACCAAAGGCAGGATCGTGGAGGTTACCTGTCATCACACTTCTTACTTTTTTTCAAGCCGAGAAAAACAGGCAGTGAAGTGACAGTATTCCTTAGCCACACTCTGAGTAGCACTGTGGGTGGAATACAAGGAGGGAGGACGAGGCACCTCTTATTTCCTTTCAGCTTCCTTGACTGGGAATAAAAATGACACCATCTTTTGGAAATCACAGATGCTTAAACATGTGTTTTATTTGTTTGATGCAGTGGATACAAAAAATTGTGACATCATTGTAAATTTTGGAGATAATATATAAAAATGTCTATTTGTGGTTTCATTTTTTAAAAAATATAAAACTAGCAGTTTGTGGCTCTCCTTTCCTGAGTGGTAAAAATTGGCTAGGGGTTAGTAGCAGAAACCTTTTACTTAGTTGGAACATGTGCTTTCCAGGTTATTGCTGTCTCTGCTGCTCAGAAACCAGGAGCACACGTGCTCTGAAGTCAGCCCCGCTCCTTTCCTGCACCTGCCCTGGCTTCTTCAGCAATTTGAGTCAGACATTCCCAGGCCCGTCAGTTACCTGCTCCCAAGTGACGTTATTATTTTTATTCTAGTCCTCGATCCTCTCACCCTTGATGTAGGTATGGGAGTGTGGACTGCAATAACATATTAATTTTATTTCCACAGAACATAGTCATCACTTACAGCATTTCTACTGAGTGGTTCCCACACGGACACCAATTCTCTTCTGGTGTTTTATCAGAATGATAGTTTCCTGTTTCCTGTGCCTCAGTTTTAGCTGCTTCAGCCAGATAGATAAGAGAATGAATATGGGGATTTTGAGTATTAATACTTGAGAAAACATATGTCAACTTAACCAGGGTCTCACCCTCTGGGAGCTGAAAATCTAGAAGGGACTGTGTGACATTAGATATCAGTAGGACAATAATGTATGGCTTGCAATAAGTTACCTTATGCATTCAGCAACTGTATTGGCTTTCCAGCATCTTTTTTACTGCCATTTCTTTGAAAAGCATTGTTTAAGTTGTGATAAAATTTAAAGTGAAATATTGATCTTTGAATTGTGTGTTGCTTTTTTTTTTCAATAGGCTGTGTTTGGTAAAGTCTTTAGTTTCTTAACAAACAGTTTATCATGGGAAGCATTTATATTTTTGGAGCTTATGAACCCCCAGAAAAAAATTAGACTTGAAATGAATCTCTTGGAATTTGGTTGTTTATCACTTATACATTTTAAAATGTGGGAATTGATCAGCTTTTTATCTCTTAGGCACAATGGCAACCATTTCAGAATGCATTTGGAAATCGAAATTGGTTATATTGGTCCACATGGTAAGCATTAAGATATAAAAGTTTTAGGCTAGGTGCAGTGGCTCGCACGTGTAATCCCTGCACTTTGGGAGGCTAAGGCAGGAGGCTCGCTTGAGGCCAGAAGTTTGAAGTCAGCCTGGCAACACAGTAAGACTCTATCTCTGCAAAAAAATAAGAAAAAATTATCTGAGTGTGGTGGCATGTGCTTGTAGTGCCAGCTACTTGGGAGGCTAAGGCAGGAGGGTCACTTGAGCCCAGGAGTTTGAGGCTCCAGTGAGATATGATCACGCCACTGCACTCCAGCCTGGGCAACAGTGCAAGACCCTGTCTCTTAAAAAAAAAAAAAAGATATAGCTATTTTAATTTATTTTATGTAGCATACTGTGTATCTGTCCATCCCACAAAAAACTGTAAATAACTTGAGTTCATAGAGCCTTCTCAGTACCTAGAACAAAGGTTGACAAGCAATAGCTTGTGAGCTGAATTCAGCAGTTGATGTTTTGTTGAATTAGCTTCTATCACTTAAAAGTAGAGACTGTGTACACAAGTCTACTTTTATCTTTTCTCTTTAGAAAATAGAAAATAATGTTAATTATTTTAATAAAATGCTATACGACTTTGACTTTATGCAACCTGTCCTCTGTGAAGAGTAACTCTTACTACAAAGTATAAAGCTTATATGTGAATATGTTGGATGTCAAGTAGTGCCATACTGTAATAAATGTTTATTCCTCATACACCTGAGCCAACTGGGGTCACCTAGGCAACTCTGCTGAAATTGGCGGAGTTCACGCACATGTCATGGTAGGCTAGCTGAGGGATGATCTAGGCTGACCGAGGCCGCCCTTGGCTGGAATGACTTAGCTGTGCTCCAAATATTTCTTATCCTACAACAGGCTAACCCAGACATGTTCTCATGCTGATGGCAGAGGGGGAAAGCACCAACAGAAACACACAAGGGCTTTTCAAGCCTCTCCCTGAATCCATCTGTTAATATCCCATTGGACAAATCAAGTCCCATGGCTAAGGCAAACATCTAAGGGTAAGGCAGAAGGCATGATGGGAAGACATGGCAAAATTACACAGGGTCATTTTTGAGGTTTGCCACAAGCGTTGTACTCTGGGTGTGTAAGATTTGTTTCCAAGTCCCAAGAATACTTACACTTCTGTGTGTCTTACTTTGTATTTTTTAGAATTATAAAACTAAGCCCTTTCAATGAATAAGAGTTGCTATTATAAATAACTGTCAATCCTTTTTTTCTTTGGTGGTTTTTATTTCTACATGTTAATTTTCTTTGTGGAAAAAAATTAAAAGTCTCTAAGAAATGTTGGTTTTGAATATAGATTCTTTGACCTTGGTTGAAAATTGACATTATTATATGTGAAAAGCTTTCAATGTTATTGGAAATATACTGTGTAAAGCTATTTATTATTTTGCTCAAAGGTGGAAATACTGCATCAAAAAATTGATAAAGCAATAGTAATTAACAGTCTAACCTAAAAACTCCTTTTGGTTAAATAATTGCTTTTTTAATTCATTCGTTCATTCATTTATTGAAAAATATTTGTTAAATATTTGTTAAACCAATATTTGTCAACCCTTAGGTGTGGTAAAGAATAAGGACTTTTGTAATACTTTGTATTTTGAATGAAAAGGTATATATAAATAAGAAATTTTTCTTGGTGTAGATTCTGCCCCTGGAGGATTATTCATTATGCTAATTTACTGTCATTTTCTTTTTGTTTTAATGAAACAGAAGGATAGGCAGATTTGGGGTAAATAACACGAAAGTGTATACAAAAAAAATAGTGGTGATCTGAAAACAAGTTTAAACGTTTTCAAGTATGCTTTAAACAGGAGAATCATCTTTGAGCTATAGAATGAAATTTTCTTCTTAAGACACATTTTCCTATACCTACAGCCATTTGCATCTACAATGACTGTGGATGGGAGAGTGTTACAGTTTCGTTTTAGTGAATTGCATGAGTAATCGTCCCGGCAGCACTTGCTAAGTTGATGCTTCCTTTTTTAACGACTGTAATATATTTGTAAACATGTTTTTTAACTTACTTGAAAACATGTTGGTTCCATCTCATTTGTTTGCAGACAACTTACTGTCTGTTGAATCTTCAGCTTCTCTTTTTCTAATGACTCCTTTGAAATATTATTTTAATGAACCTATGAAACACATCATTGTATTCTTTATATTGTGGTTGGACTGCTAATGAGACTCATCCATTAAGTAAATGGCTTTGTAGGCAATGCAAATGTAATAAATAAAGTTCGGCTGCTCCTTCTCTACTCCTTTTCTGCTAATGGGCACACCACATGCTGAGAAGGTAATGTTTCATGACCAGAACAGTTCACTTGGTAGGGAGATTGGGAATCTTTGCATTAAAAAAAAAAAAAAATGAAGAACATCATAAAAGCATATTTGCAACTCCATCTATTTTTTATCAAATGATAAGAATGTATTTCTAATGCAGGCATTATATTTCTGGATGATATGCCCTGTGGAAGAAATTAACTATCGATATGATCCATAGGAAAAAAAAAAATGCTTCCCTCTAAATAAAAGAAAAAGAAAAAAAATCTATTTAAAAAAAATAAAATTTCTAAGAAAGGAACATCTATAAAATGAACTGCATCAAAAAACTAAATTCAAGTCCTTTTCATTTTAACTTCATTATGGGCTTTGATTTTTCTGCCTTATCTAAAGGAGATACAGATTTCAAAAATGATCTTGCACATCTTGTTTTAGTGGAATTTAGTTGCAACTACCAATTCCATCTTGGTATCCCCAGTTTCTTCGTTGTTTGTAGCAAAATGTTTGAATCATTTACCCTTCAATATCCAGTTGGCAAGAGCTATTATTATTATCATCATTCTTATTGTTACATTTATAATTAATGGTTTTCTTGCCCGCGACTTCAGATTAGTGGAAACAAGAAGTTATCCTTATCACATGGCTATATTTCCGCTATTATTACGGATAGCATAGCCTGGCTGAACTGGTAGAATTTCTAGCTCTCCAGAACTGTAAAGGGTACCAGCCTCTCTAAGAATAAAAATATTAACTGATGGACATTTTCTGAGGTACTCTCTAGGGAATCATTGTAGATTTGGGCACAACAGAGACAAATGTTGGCAGGGAACAGGCTCTCCTTCTCTAACCAGGACTTTCTGTATTGTTTTAAACAAATCACCCTTGATATTGAATCAGTAGAAATGAAATAGGAAGAGGAGGTAAGGTCAAGCCTTTCACAGCAACAAAACTGAAAAACTGTCCTTGGTTTTGGAAGTGATTTTTCTATCAAGAAATTACCAGTGTACCTTCAAGTAACAAATATTACCTTTAAAATAAAAATTAATAGAATATTTGTGTATGTGTATATTAATATCTATGAAACCACTATGACAGCATGTCATAGTTTTCAAAAAGGCATATGTTCTTTCTTAAAATACATAAAATAATGGTAGGTCTTACCATCGATGTCATTTAAGATTTGATAAACTACTGTAGTTTGGGATTTTACCACTTTGTTCATATTAAGAGGCCTGTAATGAAAGGTAAAGATGGCATTTTTATCTTGAAACAGTGGTCTACTTTCATGAATTTTCCAAAAGAAAGGATGCCTTCTTTTAGTCTCAAACTTGATTTGGTGTAGGTCATTCTAGGTCCTCGTTCTAGTTTACACTTAAATAGTTTTCCACCTTGATTATTTCCCTAAAATCTTATGATTTATCTGTTCTCTTTAAGTTTGAAAAGCAAAGAGAGTATCTGCATGGATCCATGCTACCATGCATACTTTGTTACCCTAGTAAAAAAACATGTGATTATAACTATTTAACAGTAGCCAGAACTGGTAAAGAAGCATACTGTTGGCCAGGAGATTCCCTGACAATAAGCTGTGGGCCAGGAAGTCTCATAGTTCCTATGTTGTCTTGAATTGATCAGTCAGGGCTGTCTGGGAGGCTGTGTTGGAACTCACTGGGAGGCCATGCCCAGCTGCAGCAGGGAGGGTTACCCTGATGCCGGAATGCACACAACCAGATGTCAGTCATAGGAGCACCATGTATGTCGTCTCTGTTGTACACACGCTTAGTAATGTGTCCATTAACAATGTGATACAAGTGATTTGTCATGTGTGGGGGTGGGGAAGAGAGTAGGATATTCTTGACTTTAAATAAAGCACAGTATTTTGATAAAATTTACTTTAAAGCAATTTATGTTGTTAATGCAAAGAGAAGTTTCCTAATGATGTTGTCTTAAGTAACGTCTAGGATTTGCTTTGAAATAATTTTGTGCATGGTGGTAGAGGTATAAATGATTCATTATATCATTCTCTGTGTATTTGAAACTTTTTATGATTAAAAAGAAAAAAATCTTCAAATGGACACTTTTATGATATCTTGGTTAATAAAATTCTTTGAACTGGGTGATGGGCTGATTTGATTTCAGTTTCCAAAGAGTGTTAGAATATAATTTTAATGTGGCTTATTTTTCAATTAGGAAAAAAAAATCTTGAAAGATACTTATAAATCTAGCTTTATTAACTTTCTTGAGAAACCATAAAAGTCAACACATTTTTTTTCTAACAAGTTTGGAGAAGTCTCGAAAATCAAGCTTTTTTCTATTTCTGTAGTTTCTCCTCACTTTTCCTCCTCCAGTGTCTGCCTCTTACGGCCTCAAGAAATAGCATAACCTGAAATCATTTCTAGGATGCAAACACATTGCCAAAGATATGGATTCATGGAATTTGTTCTCTGTAGTGCTGTCCTGAGTGGCTTTGCTCAATCTGTTTCTGACATGAGACAAGAAAGTTTTCAGTTGAAATAGGGAGAGAATGGGTGCAAAGTATAAATATTTCTATGCATTAGCTGCTTAATGTTTACTCTTTTGGATTGCTGTTCACATTATCTTTGTTGAACATATCTCAGTCTGCTCACCAAATTTTTGCTTGTTTTTGCCAATAAACCAACCCAACAACAACAACAACAAACCCACCTATGCAGAAAATAGTAAAAATGTAGATGCAGGATTGTGAATAGAAAAGTGTTAGCAGTTTCCAATAAAATGCCTCCCACGAGTAAAAGACAGAAAATACACTTCACCGAGGACCTTTACAAAGTGATGATTAATTACTTTTTAAAGAAATCATTCTAGAGATATGCCAAGCTACTCAGCGGTAATTTAAAGTTGGCAACCTGTTAACAGTTCCCTGTGTGCTCCACTGAGGTCGGCCAGCTTCTGTTGGATAACTGCAGTCGTAGAGTATGAAAGCGAAGTGCAAAATGCCATCCTTAAAATTGGAGCTGTCACATCAAATTGTGTCACTTCTGATGACAGGTCACAGGAGAAAGTGATACATGATTTTATAAACATGAGTCACCAACAGCATGTTCAGTGGAATTCTAGTTGTCCACCATTGTTAGGATAGAAGTTATTTTCTGTCAAAAATTAACATAGTCCAGCACTTTTAAAGAAGTTAGAAAAGGGAAGTGTTTCTATTGTTGTAGAAAGTTCTATCCACAGTGGGTGGGGGAAAGAGAGGTATTCTATAAATAATAATACCAGTCTCACTAATTTTAAATTGCAGCCTAGATAGCATTTAAAATATAAACATTATTAATTAGGCTGTAAGGGGCATCATGACAAGGGGTGTTGGGAAATTTGGGGTGGTAGTAACATATCTGGGGGAGCATGGGGAGATGGTGGTAAGAACGCTTAATGACCCACTTTTCTCCATCGTACCTGCATAGACTTGTTTCAGGTGAAATCTAATCAAACAATGGAATGCATAGCTGTGAGCTATAGCTGCTATGCCTCTTCCTTATTATTGCCTGCTGCCTCCCTTTAATTCTCTCTTAGAGACTGCTAGGGAACATTGTTTGTACATATGTATTTAATTTTTTTACAGACAGGGTCTCACTCTGTTGCCCAGGTTAGAGTGCATTGGTATGATCATAGCTCACTACAGCGTCGACCTCCTGGGCTCAAGCAATCCTCCTGCCTCAGCCTCCTGAGTGACTGAGACTATAGCTGTACCACCACACCTCGCTAATTTTTCCCAGTTTTTGTAGAGATGAAGGGGGGTCTCACTATGTTGCCCAGGCCTGTCTCAAATTCCTGGTCTTAAGCCATCCTCCCACCTTAGCCTTCCAAAGTGCTGGAATTACAGGCACGAGCCACAAGCCAGTATGCTGGCCTAGGGAACATTTTAATCAGCCTTGGGATTATATAAGTCCGTTGCCTCATCCCTCTGACCCACCCCACCCTCCAGTTGCCATGTGTACAGAATTGCAGGCAACTATCAGAATCTCAATAGATTTTACAAAGTGGTAAAAAAAATCTCCCCTGAAATATTAGTATTGGTCTTCTAGACACCTTCACACCTAGCAACTTATGTCAAATTATGTCATAGTTTCTTCAGTATGTTATGTTTTGAAAGATTGTATAGGAAGTAAAATTTCTTACACAAACTAGAATATGCAGAAATACAACCATTTGCTAGAATTTAATTTCTATTTCAAATCCCATTCTGTCAGGTTGGTGGGAGGAAATGTTAGTTGTTTTAAGAATTCCACTTCCCTTTTTCCTGGGATATATATGCTTTCCCATGCCCATGTTGTGGGCATGGGAAAGCATCCTGTCTGGTCCTCAATGTCATTTGTCCACACTGGCATCCAAGGAGGCTCCCATTGTCCTCCACGGTCCTCTCTGATCAGTCTGTGCCAGTCACTTTGGATCCGCATGTTGCTGCTGTCTGCAAAGCATCTGGGTCAGGAGGTTTCTGTCTATTCAAGGCACTCATAGGGGCACACGGATCTTGATCTTGCATTTATACCATGTTGTGGCACCAAGAACTTTGGGTAGAAATGTGAAGTGTATACAGTCCTGAAAGGAAGAGGCCAAAAGAAAAGCCACATCCTTCTCCTAGGATTCTCCTTGGTAGAAGAAAGGAAAGTTTCTCTGCAACTCTTGGATCCCCCAAAGCAATCCGAGGTTATGATTATCTTCCAGGCTTGGCCAGGGGAGCGTCTTCACTGGGGTTGCTTCTCCTCTGTACTTCAGCCTATCTCCAGGTTGTCTAGACGAAGATGTTACTGGCCTCCAAGTGGTGATTTTTCCAAGTTATTAGTGTTTGTGGAATAGAATTTCAGGATGCACCACATAAGCCAAGCAAACAAAAGCATTATTGCAAACAAAAGTAGACTCTCAGGAAGGAGAGCAGGCAGGCTCCAAAAGAGCAGCTACACTGAGAGGAAGTGACCTTAGACCTTTTGCATTCTTACTAATTGAGAGAGGAATATTCAAGGCTAAGGGGTTGGCTTTTACTAAGAATTTGTCTGGTAATTCCTGGAATTGTGTTCCCTCCCATTTTCATATTTTATATGGTTGTCTTGGGATTATGGTGATTTCAAGGGTGAGAAATTTTAAAATTATAATGTAAATGGTATTTTAATTAGCCAAAACTTATAAAAGGTGGCAAAGAGATGACAAGCTGAAAGCCAGTTCTTGCCTGCTGTGGCCAGCCCCTCTGGTTAGCTTCTGCTTAAGAGCTTTTGTTCAACACATGCAGCTGATCTTCGAGCCTCTGCATCTGGTCTCAGCCCTGTTTCCTAGTCTCCTACTCTAACAGAGGGAGTGATTGGGGTAGGGAGAAACCATCTTATTAATCATGATGTTTTCTTGTATTTTGTTTTTGAGTTTTTTGGGGGGAGAGAATAACCCAATTTCTTCCCTCAAATCCTAGTTATTGAGACAAAAGCCAGCTAGACCATTTTTGCTTGGCTTTCTGCTTTGTCATATTCCTCCCCAGGGACAATGAGCAAGAGATAGGACAAATAAGAAAAGAAGATTCTTGGGGGTAACTATCAGTAGTTATTGTAAGCAAACCTCTCTTGACTCTAATTTTTAATTTAGAGTTATCAGTTTTGTCTCCATATGAGAAAACAGTATGGCAGAGTTCGCCATGTATGAAAGTTGGAATCCTTCAAGATGGGCTTGGATTTAGGATCTACTACTTATTAGCTGTGAACAAGTAATATAACTCTTCTGTGCCAAAATCAGCCACGGTAATGATACATTCCTTTGGAAGGTTAGATGGGGGAACTTGCTTAACGCCAACAAATGTGAGGATATTTCCAATTTTTCCTCCAATCCCTTTAACTTTTTGATTTCTAAGCACTCTCTACAATTCTCAACTTTCAGTGCCTCCAGTCTTTTTACTTCTCTTGAATCTTAGTTAAATTTTTGAGTCTTCTTTCAAAGCCAAAATCCTGTCAGTTTCAAAGTTTTTCTCTTACTGTGTTCCATGTTGATTTTAAGTCTTCCTGCTTTCCTTGAGGGAAGAGGACAGCACATAGTTTTATAGAATTATGCAAGTCATCTTGCTGTCGATCAGAAGACAAGAATATTCAATCTGTTAAATAAAAGCTTCACAATGTGAATGTATTTAATGCTATAGAACTGTATACTTAAAATAGTTAAAATGGTAAATTTTACATATATTTTACTATAATAAATATATTTTTTAAAATCAGTATTCAGTGTCTAAACACAAAATCTTTATAAACCCAAGTAGAAAATCCCACTCTGTTTTATCTGTCAGATTAAGGGACCATGGAGTCTATTCAGTGCCATTCAAATCATATTATGTGATCAGCTGCCTGCTGTGCAATGCAAAGAGCTCTCTCTGCTCTTTAAACTTTGCTCTTGCAATTGTTCATTCAATAACTACTTACTAAGACCCATGCCTCATGCAGGATACCGGCCCAGATGTTGTGAGCATGTTCTTGGCATCCTCACACACAGCCTTTGTCTTTCTTTCACTTAAATACCCAAGAAGACACAGAAACAAAATAGAAACTCACTGATAACACCCGTAAGCAAGATGGAAGTCGGCCTAACTCTAGAGTTTGTGAAAGGTTGATGCTAATTAAAAAGCAAAGAGACTGAATGGAGACATCTCCTCAAAGATCTGCACATAGCATTTCTCCCTTCAACCTATGAAAAAGATGTTGAGAGGGAAAGTGGGGAAAAGTGATAAACGGTGTGTTACTTTCAACGCGTGGATCCCAGCAGAGTTTAGAATACAGTAAAGAAGATTGTTTTTTACGAGTAGTTATGATTTGTGATTGAAAGTGTTTTCTCCATCCAATGTTGCCTTTGTCCCCACATGGGCCTGGTGCTCCAGGCGTCTGCTGAGTTCACATATCTATGGGTTTAAAGTACAGTGCTGTATTTCAACAAATTTTAATTACTTTTAAACTATACTGTTTCATCCTTTAAAGTGATAATAAATTAAACATATTGCAAAAGAAGAAAAGGCTTAATATAGGTTTACCTTATGAACTGAAGTGCTACGTGGGCATGACGAACTCAAAACAACACAAGTCTGTGGTGGAATATAAACAAATACCACTGTCCCTTGGTGTATGTGAGGGATCGGGTCCAGGGTCCCCTGTGCATACCAAAATTCACACATACTCAATTTCCGCAGTAGGCCCTGTGGAACCTGCTTATATGAATAGTCAGCCCTCCTTATACGTGGGTTTCACATCGTGCTGATACTCTTTTCATAGCTGCCTTTGAAAATAATTTGCACATCAGTAGACCCGCTCACTTCAAACCTTTGTTGTTCAAGAGTCAACAGTATACTCTCTCAATAACTGAGTAATTATCTTGCAGTCTATCATCTTGCATATTTTGACATTTAGCTTAAAATGTTCTCATGTGATTTCATTTGTGTGCATTTTGTCTTTCCAACTAGGTGGTCAGTTCGAAGTTAAAGTCTGTCCTTGGTTTGTATCTCTTAAAAGCAGCTGGTAGAGTCTTTTGCATCTGAAGGGCAGGAAAGGCAGAAGGGCTGCAGTGGGTTACTCATGTCTGCCAGGAGCTCGAGAACAAAGATCAGAGGCAAAGTGCAAATGATTTGCTAATTCTGCTTACAGGAACATAATATGTACTTATTGATTATGCAAAGAGTCACCAAGAAAGAAAGCTACATGTTTCTCTTCTACCTTTATATTCATATAAATATGTAATTTTAATTTCAAGTGTCTCTTTTCACTTGGAATTTATTTCCTAGAGTTCTTAATAATAATTTAAAATTATTTAAGACTATTGGATTAAAATATAGCAATTATATCACTGTTTCTGTAATAAGCTCTCTATTGCTTTAATTGCTAATGTAGGAACGACTGAGTTTAGAGAACAAAACTTAGGAAAAAAAAATCAAACACCCCAAAAAAGATTTTGAGACAGAGGAACCTACGCCAGAGCATAAATTGACATGTTTGCGTTTGGAATCAAACCAGAAGTGTCAAAACCCATCTGTTTAGTCAGGGCTTCCAGTGAGTGATTGGCAACTTTCGGAATCTCCTTTTTTGGAAATAAGAAAGATTCTAAACTTACTGTTATTATTTCAAAGTCTGCGATAGTTCAAGGGAACACTGAGAACGGACATGAATAACAAGGTGAGAACACGGCGCACCGTGCTGTCTGTGAATGATTTACACGTGGTGCCCGGGAACAACGGAGCTTGAGTCGGTTTCTGTGCGCACATCTGTTCCGAAGCACAGTGCAGTTAATTTCAGTCACTCCTGTTTGGATTCACAGCTGTTACGAAGTAGGGATTCCACTTTTGTCATGTTGGCTACAAATATTTCCTTCTGGCAGATGGGATTCTTCTTTCTGAGGAAGGAAATAAAATTCAAGAGGGTAAATGAGAGTAGTAAGTAAGGAGCTTGGGTGGACTGATCAGCTTGAGTTCCTCTGACACGCACTTGAGGTGTTGAGAGCCAACTGTCAACACAAAGGCTCTATGTATGTGCTGAGCACGTGTGGTGTAGAATTCCAACAAGTTACTGGTCCCTGGTAAGTTAATTTTCTTATCTTCCACGGGTGTGTTAGGTGAGCATTGGAAATAAGAGTATTACTTTTAGATATTTCTCTTCATTTTCGGATATGGATCAAAAATATATTAATAGCATGTTGGCTCAAAATGCTAAAATAATAAAGAATTACTCTTAAAAATAATCACACTTTATTTAATAAATACTGACGAGCTTTGGGGAAGTTAGATTTCTTTTGGATTCTGAGATCTGAATCCAGAAAGAGAGAAAGAAAGAAAAATTGACATCCAAAGAAAATATTTGAAGATTGAAGAGCAAAAATCACTTGTTTTATATATAAACACAATGCATATACATGTACATATTTATATATACAAATATGGAAATATACATATATACATCTATCATAACTTATAATGTACATATTCACAGATACGTGACGGGAATAACAAATGTAAAGACGGATGAGTGAAGTCTGCTACAGACATGGGTATAGTAAAACACGTGGTCTGTGTTTCCTTTACAAGCTATATGCCAGGTGGTATCTTCTCTTGGTCCTCTCCTTGACACTAAGGCTGGAAGGTGAGCATTGTTATCTCTACTTTAGAGTTAAGGAAACTGAGGTCATGCAGCTATCAGCTTGTGTGCTGAGGTTTGCGGCAGGTTCATCTCTTGTAGCTCCCCAGCCCTCTTTCATTTGGAAAGAAGGCTTACTTTGCAGTTGTATGTACCAGTTGGTAATTTATATGCTCTAATAAATAAGTAGACTATTCATGCCCCATCACAGTGCCGCCATTGTGTATCATGGTTTTCTGCATTCACCGAAGCTGTTCAGATATGTCCTATCATGCAGAAAACAGTATGTGCTATGCCTTTCTCAGGCACCTTCTAAGGGATCTGGTAACTAGAAGTCTTTATGTTGTAATCATATTTTCTGAAATCATTTTTGGAAGACAGCATGTGATGAAGGATTTTTCTATCAATTTTTCAAGCATAAGAAACAATCTGGTCTATATACTTTGGATGTCAAATTTTGGAATTTCTAAATATTTTTATGTTTTATGGGGTTTTCGTGGTATAGACTGTTGTGGAAATCAAGCACATGAGGTTTATTACATATTGTTATAACGTTAGGTAAATCTTTAAGTTAGTAGTGATTAATGGAAAAGCTATAGTCTTGAAGTGGAATGAGGTAGAATTTGGGCATTTTCCCATGCTTCATTTTCATGATGCAGAATATATTTATGTTTCTTTTTGTGGAAGCTTCTCTAGAAAACTCATTCCATCCTGTCCCCTGCTGCCTCTCAGGTATGACACTTCTCTCAAGGTCTCTACACAAATGGGAAAAAAATAATTTTATTTGAAATATTGTCTCACAAGTGGAAACTTGGGTGTTTGATTTTTCAAACTAGTGGAAATGCCCAGGTTTGACAGTAGTATGTGATTATATATTCATGCTGCACTTCAGCACCCTTAGAAAGTACGTCCTGAGTTTGACTGTATCCACTGACCAGGAGAGCAAACTTCTGATGTTTAGGTCCCTCAAGGCCCTTTCTCTGTTCTCTCTGGGCTCTTCGGAAATTCTAAATAATCCCGTGTGTTATGTGGTCTCCCAAGGAAGCCATTTCTGTGTCTGTCTCATTTCAAGGCTCTTTCCCAGTATCATAACCCAGGTTTATGAAAGCAACTCACAGTGGTGGGATACGACAAGACAGCACTAGCAATTTGTCTACCGTGGAAGCAAATTCTAGGGGATGTGGGCAGTTTGTGGTATTTTTGCTATAGTTTTGTGGTATGGCCACATAATGTATACTTGTTTGTATACATTGTGACAAAATGTACCATGCATTTTTAAATTAGTAATTAGCAGCAAAGGAAGAATGCTTGCATCATTAAGCATTCTTTTAGTCGGAATTGTATGTACCAAGAATTATCCAGGCATTATCTTGTTTAAACTTTGGAGATGAAGACACTGAGGCAGAACACATGCTCACATAACCAGAAAGTAGTGAAGCCGCAAAATCTGGTCTTTCAGATTCCAGAAGCAGGCTTTTAACCTTTATTTAACTGACTATTTAATTCCCTGATATAGTTTTATCTATTTCTTCTTAGTAGATTAAAAAAAAACATAGAAAGTGCATGTGTTGTGATTTTTCTTACCCTTTGATAAAAATGTATTTATGCTCTAATATATAACAGTGTAATTTATTACATTAAGGAGAGAACCATTGTCTCACTTGTGAACTTAGCCCAAGAATAAATGTTGCTGAGCTTAGCTCTCTCTTGCAAGAAAGCAAAATCATAATTCATCAGTAGTGAATTTTTGTCCAAATTTTAGTTCGTGGTTATAGCAAGTTTCAAACCGGTATATATAAATAAAATTTCTGTCTACTTATTTTACTTTCTGCCTGTCTACATATCCAAGCATAACAGATGAACTCACTGAGCTAACAATGAAAATTTCCTTTTGTTTGGTTTGACATAACATAATGACAGTGACATAGTTTTTTTTTTTTTTTTTTCCCTAAAGGGTCTCTTAGTCTGTATTCCGATCATGTGCCTTCCTCTACCATATTCGCTTCTTTCTTTAAATTTTCTGGATTGTAAACTTATTATGTGTTACCTAATTCAGCACCGTCCAGCAGAACTTTCTGCGGTGACGGGAAATGTTCTACACTCTTCTATCTCCTATGCTTCTAGCTATATATAGTCATTGAGACTGAGGAATTAGATTTCTAATTTTAGTTAACTTTAGTTACTTTAAATAGCCACATGTGGCTGGCAGCTACTGTACTGGACAACACACATCTAATATGGTTTTGATAGCTGAGGTAATTCTTGAGCACAAAACGGGACAGGTGGGGTTTCGGAATTTGTAAGAGACCTTTTAAGCAGTTTTTAAGCATTATGGAACAAAGAAGATTTTCTTTCACAGTTGACTTTCAACCAATTTTTTCATAAGCATTCAAAAGACTGGCCATTTCTAATCACCTTTGTAACTAAAGAAGAGCCAGAATGGCACTCACCTGTCTGAGGCTTCCTTTTGGTCAGGGTTTTGTGCAGGTGTTGAATATTCATTCGCTTCTGAACCAGCCAAATGTGAGCACTTTGTATTTGCCATATTAAGAGAGAAGTGGCAAAGCAGTCATCCAGGAAGCGGCCCTGACTTGGTTTGGCTTTTCAGAGCACATACGAACGCACAGCTTGCTGCTGATGTAAAGCATGTGGAGAAAGCCCATGGAGAATTATTTTTCTTTCATGATTGAATGCTAGTACTTGGTGGTATGTGGAAAAACAGTCTCTTGCTTGTATAGGCCAACAGCTGTTGTTATCTGAAAAATAATCATTATGATAGAAAGCACACATTTTTCATGTTTTCTGTCAGATCTGTCAGAATATGTTCTGTGTTAAAATATGCATGTTTCATCAGAGAAAAAATGTAATTGGTAATTTAATATATATTTTTTTTAAAAAAATCCCTATCCAGAACTGGAAGCACACTATCTTTTTGTGTTTTTTAACATATCAGCACTGCTAATAGAAATATAATACAAGTCACAAATATAAATTTTTTTTAAATTTTTTATGTCTTGCTCTGTAGCCTGGACTAGAGTGCAGTGGCATCATCATAGCTTACTGCAACCTCAAACTCCTAGACTTAAGTGATCCTCCTGCCTTAGCCTCCCAAGTAGCTGGAACTATAGGCACACACCACTATGCCCAGATAATATTTTTATTGTTTTTGTAGAGATATGGGAGTCTCTATATTGCCCAGTCTGGTCTTTTGAATTCCCGCCCTCAAGCAATCCTGCCTCTTCAGCCTCCCAAAGTGCTGGGATTACAGTTGTGAGCTACTGTGCCCATCCCACAAATATAATTTTTAAATTTTCCAGTAGCCACATTAAAAAAGTAAAAAGAAACAGATAAATGCATTTTAATATAGTTTTTCAACATAATATATTAGGTCATTAAATGTGAAATATTCAATTTTGAATCAAAAGTTTATTACATCTCAAACAAGAAGCAGTACAACGAATCAAAGTATGTGCCTAAACTATTGACATAGTTTTGCCATCGTAACGGTAGCTTGCTTATGCCAGCAGTGAAGAAGCCTGCAGAGCAAGTGGTGATGAAATTGCAAAAGGCGTTTTCCACAGCTTGTTGAGAATTGAATATTTTTCCTTGTAAGAAGTGGTTCAAAGCCTGGAAGAAGTGGTGGTCAGTTGGTGCAAGGTCTGGTGAATATGATGGATGACAGAGAGTTTCCAAGTCCAGCTGCTGTAGTTTAAGCAGTGTTGTTTGTGTGACGTGGTCCAGCGGTTGCCTTGAAAGACAATTGTCTCTATTGCTCAATCTCTTCTGCTTAATCACAAGCATCCTCATCATTTCGACCAACTGGATACAGTAGACATCTGTAATGGATTGACCAAGTATCACAAAGCTGTAGTGGATAATACCAGCGCTGGACCACCAAACAGAAACCATTAGCTTTTTTTTGATGAATATTTGGTTTTGGACTGTGTTTCGGCATTTCATTTTTATCCAACCATTGTGCCCAATGCTTGTGATTTGAATGCATTTTTCATCACATGTAACAATACGGTGTAGAAATAAATGGTTGGCCTTTATATCGTGACAGAAAAGAAAGGCAAGCTTCAAGACGATTTCTTTTCTGATGTTAGTTTAATTCATGCAGAATCCATCTATCCAACTTCTTTACCTTGCCGATTTGTTTCCAATGGTCCGATATTGTTGGAATAATAACGTCAAACCTTGCTTCAAATTCACGTGTAGGTTGAGATGGATTCATTTCCACTATAGCTTTCAGCTCATCATTATCTACCTTAGTCTAAGGTCGCCCATATGGCTCATTTTCAAGATTAAAATCACCAGAATGGAACTTTCCAAACCATCAACATACTGTGCATTCATTGGCCACATCCTTTCCAAACATTTCCCAAACACTGTGTGAATATAGCATTGGTTCCATGACGAAACTCATATTCAAAAATAACATGCATTTTTGACTTATCCGTGGTTTCACAAAAATTGCTCTAAAAAATATTTGAAAGAAAATCACAAGCCAAAACGTACATTTAAAAGAATAAGAATGTACCTTCATAATAAAAATAAAACTAGAAAAGTCAAAGTGAACTGTCAGAGATATCAATTGTATAACTTAGTACTTAAGGAAATCAGACATTTCATACTTAATAACAAAATATATATTTTAATTTGTAGTCGATATAAAAATTAATGAGATATTTTATGTTCTTTTTCTATGATAAGTCTCTGAAATCCAGGGTGTACTTAGTACAGCCCGGTTTAGGCTGAGCATATGTTAGATGCTCAGTGATGACACGTGGAGAATGAGCTACCCTATTGAACAGCACAAACTCTAGATGCTCATTCAGGGCATTTCGTCTCTATTCAAGCACATGGGCCATAAAATTGACTATTTTCTTATGAACTATAATACATTTTTTCCCCTTTACAAATTAGAGATTATCTTGTGTGAATATCCTGGTTTTATTCTTATAAAATGAAACAGTTCTATCCCAATTATCTTCAAATAGTACTTTAGATGGTCTTTTTAATGCAATTTACTTCACTATCTCATAATTCTGTCCAATAAATCCAAGTTTTAAAAAAAGGCATATTTTGTGTGGGTACATTGTATGGGACGATTTTCAATTGCTGTTAGAAAAGGAATTTTAAAAATATTCTGTTTCTTATCTACTGTAATCATACAGTTACGTGAATGTAGGCAGAAAAAATATATTCACAGATTGTGTCTATGTTAACTACAAACAGTTCAATCAACACATAGGTTTTGGAAGCAAAACACTTGAGATATGGACTGAAGTTTCAGTGGAACTTACTGGCTGTTTTGGATTATATGAATATCCCTATATGAAGTAGAGTCTCTGAGAGACTCTATTCTATTATCAGATATTTGAGTCCTGAATTTGCTCCATTAAAATCGCTCTGAGCCTCATTTTCATTGAGTATAAATAATATAACCTTGCACCAAGCCGGGACTCAGTTACTGTTGATCAGACGAATGGATGCTGTGAGTAGCTCCGAGTCCAAATCACTGTGCACACTCAAGATTGACTCAGTGTATGTGTATAATTGTACAATGATGTACATAGAATCAGTATGGTAGAAATATTATATAGAGAAATGCATGTGTTTAAGAAATATATAATACTACAAGAAATTAAGTATATGTATTACATGTATTATTTGTTACATTTTTTTCTTTTAAAACTTTTTATAATTTGGAGACATTTCATACCAAATAAAGAAACTTTTAACAGTTAAATTGGTTTCAAATAAAAGAATCAAAGTTCAAATGTGCCTTTTAGGGTGCAATATCCTAGCTGTTTCAGCAAGATTCTTTTTTAAATGTAAAGTTTGTAGTATAAACCAACTGTATCTACTTCTTGGACTCCATTAGAAGCAAGGGATCTATGGTTTCTTTGGAAAATAACTGAATGCTTTCATATCTCAAATGATACCTTTGTTTCCCCCTTGACTCATGGGAGAGCAAGAGTACAATTAAATTGATTTTAAATCACATTTAGCATTTTGTATTGATTAGATACAAGTGCTCTGAAGCAAATGTCACATTGTTCAGCTCCAAAAAGCATCCACATCGGATAACAGAAGCAATATGAGCTTTCATTTCTGTTAAGTAATTCAGCCGATGTTATAAGTCATGAGAGTGAGATCCGCGTGGCGGGCAAATGGCTCCCAAACCTTGTTATTGAAATGCAGCCTTCAATTCAGTTTATTAGCTTGTTCTTTGTTCTCATTTATATTTTATTACCTTGGAATACAGTCATAGGATCCTGGAAATGGAGTTTTCTTTAAATAAATTGTTCCTAAAGTTTTTAAAGTCTTTCTTTAAGTGATGTCTAGGAGCAGACACGATGTCGGCCAAGCCAGGTTTTGAGATAAGGGAGGGTAAAAATGTTCCTCCGAGTTGACTGCGGTAACATCGCTATGTCTCTAACTTTGTCATCTTTGTTTCGGGAGAGCAAATTCTTGGTTGTGTTAGGGGTGAGGAGAGTGAAGGGATAGCTTAGAGGGGTAGAGGTTGGATATATAAAGCCTTGCCTTAGTAAAAACGGCTCTCCCCAAAGTAGTTGGGTTACACACTGAGGGATCCCCAGAATGACAACATTGTGAGGGAAAAATCACCCAGCAAGTGACTTGGGCATCACTCCCATTCTCTTAGGGGTTCCCACAGGCTCTGCCTCTGCCTGTGTGCATGAGATTCAGAAGTAGCGTGATTGTTAACATGGTTCCCAGCGCATGCAGCCCCCTGGGGAGGAGAGCGATCCAGCTGTTCAGCTAGTTTGTCCTGGGTATCTGCATTAGTTTCTGTTTCAACATGTCCATTTGATACCCAGCTTGTTCTTCATTCACAATCAGTTTCTTTCTTTGATGATACCATGCTCAAATGTCCCTCCATTGCAGATACTTTAACTCACCTCCTTTACCTAGGCCAGGGGCTGAGTCATCTTGGGTATGTTGGAAAGGCAGCATTGCTTGGTGTTTAGGGCATGGTTGTGGCAGCCAGGCTATCTGGGTTCAATTCTGGCTTTACCATTTTAGTAGCTTTGAGATTGTAGGTGATTTTCTTAATCTCTCAGACTGTTTCCTCATATCTAAAATTGGGGTTAATAGTAAGACGTGCCTCCTGGGGTAGCTGTGAATACCAAATGAATTAATAATATATGTAAAGTGCTGAGGGTGCTACCTAGCATATAACAGGTATTTAATTTGCATTAAGAAATAATCTAGTGGCATTTGTTCTTGTTTGCGTCTGCCTTGTTGGATCCTCTTCAGAAAGCTGAGGGACACAAACAAGACTGGGAACAAGAGTTTCTGCTTTAAAATACTTACAGTAATGTCTTTCTGTTTTCTGAAGTACTCAGGACTGTGATGTTCCTTTAGCTTAAAGCCGTATATAGTCTGCTCCTGGCATTAGGTGGCAAGATGTAATCGTAACAGGTGTAAATAAGATTTTGCAATCCGGTTCTGTGGACAACCAAACTGAGATCGATGTGTTTCCAATGTCCTGCTTCTGTACAGCACACAGCAAGGAACAATCTTGTACATACATCTTTTAGGCACTTGTCCAATTATTTCCTTAGGATAAATTCCTAGAAATAGGTTTGGCGTTTTAGGGAGTTTGATATATATGGTCTGAGAATGATTCGGATGCCTGCAATCATGGTAGATAAACAGGTGCTGAGTTTTGTGGCAATGCCGAAAGTGTAGACGTAGAAATGAAGTATGGAGTGAGCAGTCATGCCCGGGTGAGCACGCACACCTCATTCTTCTGTTTGGACTTCCTTATACTGATGGTTGTCTCTACTGGTTGCAGTAAGACTCGACTGGATGAGTACCCAAGACTGACAGGGTGTTTGTCTGTGATGACAAGTGCTTGACTGTAACAGCAAATGATGAGCGTCCCTAGGGAGGCATCACCACCCACTTGAGAGAGATCCATGAAGGGTTTATGACCCATTTGAATTCTGATTGAGCATCGTTGTCTTGACCCTCTGGGAGCCAATTGTCTGGAATACTTGCTCTGTCAGTCTGAGCGATGTGCTTAGAATCCCTCAGAAACCAGGGAGCCTGATTGTTTGTAAAAAACACACAGTGAATTATCAAGAAGACCTAGTGATTGGAAGTATTCCACTGCCTTATTCTACAGCCCTGTTTGCCGAATGTATTAAGGAGATCATCAGAGCCAACATCCAGGATGTTAGCTTACCACAGTCACCTACAGGTTATTATTTGAAAATATGGGACAATTTTTAAATGCGATGAATCCAATAAAACGGTTTTGTAAGTCTTTCCCTTTTGTCCCATGTCTATAGTAGGACCATTTATTTACCATATATGATGCAAATATTTTTTAAAGTTCTGTAGAAATATAAGCACACATTTATATTGTTCGCTAAGAGATACAAAGTGTGTGTCCAGTCTTGTGAGTTTCCCAAACTGTGTGTGGAGGCACAGTGGCTCTCAGAAGGGTTGATGCACAGCTAGGGTAAGAGAGAAGAGAAAGCAAAGAGGCCTGGCCAACTTTGTTCTTATTGCTCCTCTTTGCTCAGAGATCTTCCTGAGGAAAGGGAGGAATGCAGATGGAAGAGCTGTCAAGTGTCTGGGTTCTGTGCTGTCTGCCGTTAGTGGCCCACCCAACCCATTCCCCAAGTCCAAACCCATTTCCCACCCTTTAGATTGTTCCACAGTTGAAAGGGAGTCTGTCTGCCCTTAGCAGCCAGGTTAGGATCATGGCTTTAGGTTAAGGTAGAGCACTGTTACAGTTAGGAGACACATTGCTCAGTGATCAATATTCCCTATTTGCTTTTCTGTTTGCTCATGAAGATGGTCTTGTTAGAATCTTCTATTGGTGATGCTGATTGCCCAGGGCGTCTAATAAGGAACAAGGTGCCTTCTGCACATAGGGAAGCTTCTCCTGGCTGTTTTTAAAAGCTGATGGCTAGAACACACAGGAAGAGAAGAATGGTCACAAAATCTTCATTAAATGTTAAAATGGTTAGCTAAAAATAAAAAAAAAAGTAAGAAAACTCCTGTATAAGTAGGTGAGGGGAAACATCAATATTGCTCATTGAACAGTCTATTCTTCTAATTTGAAAAGAACAACTATTTGTCATGGTTCTTGTCCTTGAGCTGGCAGTTACCTAATTAAATGCATATGAAATTCAAAAGGCTTTACTAAGGGACAGTAATTTTCCTGGGTTGTTTTTAAAGTTGCTGGGATGAAAGAATTACGTTGAGCAGATAATGGATGGATTCTTCCATTGTGTATTGAGATCCCGAATTGACTAATCATGCCATGGTTATTCATCAATGTATTACCTTATAATTTGAAATTAAAGGCACCATTTTCATTTATTGCTGACTCCAGGGGTAATGCTGGTTCCAATTTTTGAAGACTGTGACCTGGATGTGGAAGCTGCCCCTGGAAAAAACCACAGCATATATCAAGACAAAGTTTTGGCTTAGAATAAATAGGTCATTGTGCATGGATGAGGCACAACCTGATTATTGATGTTTTTTTAAGTAATCTATGTAGAGTGTATGGAATTTGAAGTTTTAATATCTGTACTCAGTAGCCAGGATGATTTTATTTTGATTTTAATTGATTGATGTGTTGGTTACTCTGTCTGCTATTCTCACCCACATTCCTGTCTCTGTTATCTTCCTGCTTTCCCCTGTGACCAGTTTCTGCTGCTTTCTGTCCTGTAGACTACCTTACCCATGCTCCCTGGCAGTTGGATTGGGTCTGAAAGTGACTAAAGGAAATCAGGATTGGAGGTCCAGCTCTCACATTGCATAGCCTTCCCTGCTCTCTGAAGCCTAGGGGTGCCGTGGTTTCCTGCTCTTGCTCTTCTCCGAGTGCCTCCACCTCCCTTGTTGGTTCTTTCTACTCTCAGCCCCTTTGTTAATAATCTTTTTTGTAAATAATAATAATAATCCTTATGGTAAAGTCTCTTCATTTGAACCATCCCAGTTGCATTTGGTTTCCACTGGAACTCTAATACAGGTCATTCAGTCAAGACAGCAGAGACCTTCCCCAATCATTCAGGACAAAATGCTTATTTTACTTACCTATTCGGCTTTTATTATAATATCACTTAATACCTGTTACCTTAAAACAAATGGTAATAGTTGTCTTTTGCAAGAGTCTGCTTTGTTCCCGGGGAGTTAATAAGAGATTTGGCAGGTTTAGGAATATCATAGCCATTTATAATATTAAATATTAATATTTATTCAGCATCTACCATATGCAAGACATGGTGTAGATCAGGGTTGACAACTATAACCCTGGGCCAAATCTAGCTGTTTTTGTAAATAAAGTTTTGTTGGAACCTAGCCATGTGGTATAGTTATATATTTATGGTCCATGGCCGCTCCTGCCCTGCAGTGACAGAGTTAAGTAGCTGCAATATAGACTGTATAATTTACAAAGCCTAAAATATCTACTATCTGATACTTTACTGAAAAAGGTGGCAGACCCCTGGACTGGATCCTGGGAATATATTGGTAAATAATGTGGACGCCATATATCATCCACTGCCGGGGACAGTGCGGTGAACAAAACAACCTCACACCCCTTCCCTTATGGAGCACATTTTCTCGTGGGGGATAAAGAGGGCAGTAAAAAAGATAAGATAGAAAACATATTCTATGTAACAGAGGGGCAATTTCTAGGGAGAAAAATAAATCAGGGAAGGGGCATAGGAAGTGTTGCTATTGGAGGATGCTTTGATATGTGTGAGATGTCAGGGAAGACCTCCATGAGAAGGAGAACTTCAGCCTCATTTTCCTAGAATTCACTTCTTACATTTCCTACCTCTTATCTCTTCTCATTTATATAATTAACATTGCCAGATTCTACCAAATTTAAATCTGGAAAATAAGAGCGTTATATTTCTATTATTGGAGTCTACCAGTCATAGAAGGCTAAAGGAAAACATGGCCTTGCAAAATTCCTCCTCAGGGAAGCATTTTTTCACATTTCTCTCCTTCAGTGTAGGGGAGTCTTGGTCACAGCACAGAAATACGTTTCCCTCCAGCTTCATCTCTGAGTCGATGGGTACTACTACTGGTAGCTCTGGGCAGAGGCAGAGAATTCTATCGAGGGAGATTGTCCATCTTTTAAATCGTGTACAAAGTAATTATCACTTACTGTGGGATAGGATTGGGGGAGTCGGTTGTGATTGTGGGTTAGGACATTGGTGAATTTGTTGCTAGCTCATGGTCAAGTTCTTATCTGTTTTGTGTTAAGTGCTAGGAAGTGCCCTCACTAGATAATATTTGCATCCTATTCCCCCTTTGAATGCAAAAGCTAAGTAGAGCCCTGCCATCGCATGGCTGATGATTACACACATTTGGAAACATTTCAAGAACAATTGTATAATCCCAAATGTAAGTACATTTAATAAAAGCGTAATATAACGTGATTATCCTATAAAACGAGTCATCTTCCTCGTCCCCTCCACCACAGTAAATGTCCTGCTTGCAGGGCAAAGCACACTGATTCGATTTTACTCTGAAGTGTCCACTGTAGCTTGACTCTGTATTATTAATACTTTTTTGCTTTGGTTTATTGCACTTGAAATTTCATCTACTATTGGAAATTTAGCTACATATCTACATTATTATTTTATTCACCAAAAACCTATTAGATTCAAAACAAAAAAAATTCATGTTAGCAACAGAATAAATTTAGAGACGAGTTTAAAAACCCCAACTCACAAGGCATTTCTATATGCCAGATTATTGCTCTATAGCTTTCATTACATTTCTAAAAAATGAATTAAAAGCAAAACATTTTCACTGAAGGAAAAATGTATTTAAGACATTTGAAGTCTTTGATTGTACTTACAGAGGAGTAAGGAAACTATCTTAAATATATAAACCACATCTAATGCTTACATATTGTATATTATTTAATTTATCAAAAGTTTCTAGTGACAGTCTAAACTCAATATGAGGCTTCAGGGGTTTAATAAATAATAATTTAATTTGGAATCATCTTTGCCTCCTAAAACCCTCTCAGCTGGCCACGGTGGCTCACGCCTATAATCCTAGCACCCTGGGAGGCCGAAGCAGGTGGATTGTTTGAGCTCAGGAGTTTGAGACCAGCCTGAGCAAGAGCGAGACCCAGTCTCTACCAAAAATAGAAAGAAATTAATTGGACAGCTAAAAATACATAGAAAAAATTAGCCAGGCATGGTAGCACATGCCTGTAATCCCAGCTACTTGGGAGGCTGAGGCAGTAGGATCGCTTGAGCTCTGGAGTGTGAGGTTGCTGTGAGCTAGGCTGACGCCACGGCACTCACTCTAGCCAGGGCAACAAAGTGAGACTCTGTCTCAAAAAAAAAACAAACAAAAAAACCCTCTGGCCACTTAACAGAATGCAATAAAACATAATTGTAAAATATGTAGCATGCCTTCATATTTCTACATTTCCAAGATACATGTATGAATAATATGAAAAAACTCCAGTTTGCTATTTCACTCTATAATTTTGCTATGAAATGTTGACCTGTTCCGTAAGTATTAAGAATGCAAATTAGAGAGCACATTAACGCAGTGGAAACAGGCCAGTCACCTTTATGTGACCTTTGGAATCAATTCATAAATATCTAGAATATTAATGTCCATCAAAGGACCTCATGGATGACTTGTATTCAAAGAAAAGAGCAAAAACTTCTTACCCTCAAAGAGATTTCAATCTGTTGAAGGCAGTGACATAGTAACTACGTTTGCAAAATAAAGAAAGGAATGAACCACCACATCAACAGCCAAGGAAAAAGAGAAGAGGGTTAAAAGCTTTACCTTAAAGGAAGCAAAAAGCTAACAAGTAAAGTAATGTATAATCCTCAAAGAATCAAGTCAAGCTGTATAGTAGATGCATTTGCTCTTTTTTTTTCTCCCCATTTGTTTATAATTGTGCTTAGCAGAGCCCCTCAGGAAGGGGAAAGAGGCACACTTCAGCTCCTTAATCCCTTTTGTAAAAGAGCAGCTCTACTGTCCCTTGCTGGCAACTGGAATTCTTGTGAGGCAGTCTAGGTATTTATTCATTAAGAACAGAGATGCTGGGATCAAACAGTAGGTCAGGGTTTAAATCCTGGGTTGTCCCTTACTGGTGGGAAGACTTTAGGCAAGTTATTTAACCTCCTGTGTCCCACAAGTTTGTTATGAGGTACATGAGTTAATATTTGTAAGCACTGCGTTTACTTGGATTTGAATGCTTGGCATATTCTGATACAATTAGCTATTTGTTATTAGCATCATCATTATTGTTAACAAAAGTTCATTTGAACAAAGGATTCTGTGGCTCAAAGCAGGTTCAAAAAAACGCTGACCTATCCTGGTGTTTCTGGCAAGCTTGGGAAGTTATTACTTTTCTTTCACCCTTTCTTGTTAGCCAGGGGGAAGTTTTATCACCTTTCTAGCATTTGCTAATTTTCTCTATAGCAAAGCATACACAGGCCTGGGGCTCAGAGCCTCGGGCAAGATTCCTTCCAGCAATAGTTTAATATCTCTTTTGTTTCAAGGTTAAGAGGATTAAGTGTTTGTCTGTGGCAAGTGATGCTGGTTTTCCAGTTACAGTGGAGATAGAATGTTTCCATTTAAATCAAAGTAATTTAGAAACAAACCAAGCAGACTTACAGAAAATAGACACCAAATGATAGTACCAGAGGCACAGGGATGTGACCAAAACCACCAAGATGACTGCAGTTGGAAAACTCTACGTGAGCTCAGTCCCTCCCTGTGGAGTCTGGAAACCTCAGTGTGTCCTGGCCTTGCTTCTGGCCTGCAGTGTGATGTCATATCATATGCCAGGTCATATGACCTCTCCGAGCTTCATTTTCCATGTTCTACGGGCACACTGGCTTACTGAGGCCTCTCTAACAAGATTGCACGTGAAAGTGTCTTGCCCTCGGGAAGTGCTCAGAATTGCCCAGTAGGGAATCTTTTAGCTGTAAAATTCTCATTCTCTCTTTATTAACCATGTGATTGGCAAAGGGAAAATAATGAAAAAATTTAGTCAAGCAGCTAGATGCTTGACATTATGTAGATATAGTCATTGAATATGTATTTCATGAACTTAAAACAATGATCACCAGTGGTGTCCTGGGAGCCCTGCGTCCCCTTGAGGGAGGAGGTGTCTTGGTCTGCAGTAGGAGGAGACAGGGAGCTTAACAGCTTGGTTTTGAGTAATTTTAGGTATTTTGCCTTTTTGTAGGATTTCTAGGGGAAGTTGGAGGTGGGAGGAAAAGCAGGGGGGGACTGTTTTGCTTTCATCCAAAAAAATTAAAGTCCATATCTAAATATTGAATCTTGAATTTCCTTTATGTCTTTGTTGCGAGTCTTCTGTACAGCCTTTCTTCTCCTTTTGTCCAATATCTCACATGTTTAGGGAGTATTCTAGTTAAACATTTTATTCCTTTTATAATTTTGAAGGTCCAAATCTAGAATTTCTTTTAATCTTATCATATTCTGTAGCTGTTACAGTTCCTGTCTTTGTAACGTGATAATCAAGAGGACAGAAATAGTACTTCCTCCTTTACCTCCTTCTTCATCAACTATAATGAACATTTCTCAGATTATGGTGTTGCGACTTCCCTTGTGGTCCTGTGATTTTATTTATTAATCTTTTCTCAGTTTAACAGTGTAGGTGCTGGCTTCAAAATAAGAGGGCTGGGGACAGGCTGGGTGAGGTACTAGATGTAACGCGTAACAGCAGGAGCTGTAGGAGCTGAATGCTTGTCTGCTGCCCTTGTTTACTAGTTGGGCGATCCTGGAAAAGTCAGTACATGTCTCTGGACCTTAGACTTTGTGTTAATAAAGCAAAAGGATTGAGTAATGTAGTGTTTGTGTCGCCTCCAAGGTCAAAAAGTTGATTCCTTTGTGCCTGTTGGCTCAAATCTTAATTACGTACAATAACTTGTCTTTTCCTGTGACTGTTGCTAAATCAATGGATGATACACGTGGTGGCATGTATGAAAGCATCTTACATTGCAAGCATGTCATGTAAGTATTTATCATACCCATGGGATGTACTGTTACTGAAAACCAGGTAGAAGTTTCAGTGCTAATATCTTCCGGGATCTCTTGTAATACAGAACAGGAGTTCCACACATTAAACAGCCATCATAATTGCCCAAAGAAACATAAGTAAAAGAAGCTGTTCGGCCTGCAGTATTTCTGTGGGATATACCTGGACAAATGTTCTAAAAATTCCATAGGGAATCGTGCTGTGGAATCATAGTTGAGAAGCATGGAGAGATAAGCTTGAGTTCCTCTAAAATTCATATGTTTGAACCTATTACAATACCCAACGGATAGTGTTAAGAGGGAGGGCCTTTCTGGAAGTGATAAAGTTATAAGGGCCATGTTGAAGGGAACTGTTGGCCCTTTCCGCCATTTGAGAACACAGAAAGAAGGTGTCATCCTGAAGCAGAGAGCGAGACCTCACCAGACCCTGAAGCTGCTGGCGCCTTGATCTTGGACTTCCCAGCCTCCAGAACTGTGATAAATAAATATCTATTATTTATATTAATAAATATCTCCAGTCTGAGATAATTTTGTTCTAGCAGCCTGAATATGGACTGACACAATCCATATGTATACGGAAGTCCTTGAATTCCAGCAGTTCTCCTACGTGGTATGGAGTTTCTCTCTCACTTTTTTGTTCTGAGATCTTGTGCAAGTTATATAATCTCTCAATGCCTGATTCCTAATTTCTAGAGGATAACTTCTGATTGCTATAAGAGTTAAATGCGACCTTGCCTGTGTATTCTTGGCAAGGTGGGTACCAGAGAGTAAATGCTAGTGTAACTGTTACTTTACAGTTGGGGAAGTCCTGAGCATGCAC
This sequence comes from Avahi laniger, assembly GCA_963575035.1. Classification (NCBI taxonomy): domain Eukaryota; kingdom Metazoa; phylum Chordata; class Mammalia; order Primates; family Indriidae; genus Avahi; species Avahi laniger. The sequence continues at coordinate 56,373 of CAUYSK010085556.1, read as the reverse complement.
AGAGGAGAGAACCAAGTATGTTCTGCGAATCCCTACTCACCCAGATAACAAGTTCAAAGACCTTTCACTGCTGTTCTCATTCTCACTAAAAATTGCAGCTCTAACTTTATTCTGGCCATATCATTAGATTTAGTGTATAATTGAACATGTTTTATTTAATAAATTAGTTAAATGGTGATCATTATGATTTGGGTTTCAATTGAGTCCTTGAGGCATTACTTGCTGATATAAAAATATTAGGTAATTTTAAAGAATTATCAGAAAGATTAAAATATTAATATGCTCCTCTATTTCAAATTTATATCTCCCTAATTGTAATGATCTACTTTCTTTTTATGTTACTTATAATTTTAAATAAATTATAGGACAAGTTTTTTAGGAATCACTTTTTTTATTTGATTGGGTGTTTTTAGGTCAGTAACTTTATCATTTTTTTAAAGATTTATGTGAATGTCTCAAATTGATACCAGGAAGATAATTGCCACCCGATTGAAATGTAACATTCAGAACATACTGTCTTTCTTCCATCCTAGTAATTGAACAAGAATTAATATTTGAATTTAAACCAGAGTAAAATGCTTTATTTTTAATGATACACCTGTTAAAATATTTCTGTTAGTGACAATTTATGATTTAATTAAAATCCCAATTTTTTTTCTCTTCATAGTCATTTTTTCACTTGTTATTGCTTCCTTTGGATTTACTTGTGATACTTATATCTGATTTTGAAGTTTTGTCCTGAAAATATTTTCTTAACCACCATCTAGTTACTATAACACTGCCACCATCCTGCCCCACCCCCTACTTGCCCTTTTTTTCTTTTTTGATTGAGTGTGCTTTCTTCTGAAAACTTACAGAAGAATAAACATAATTAAAATGAAGAGGAAGCTTAAAGTTGTAATTGTTTTAATCTATATATAAATAACATAAAAGTGTAAACATGCTTGGATAATATTTTCTAAGTTTAAAAAGCCTATTTTAAATGACACAACTTAAAATATGGACTGGGTGGCACATAAAAATTCATTTTAGAGGAATTTTGTGTGGTATAAATTCAGATATAAGTTGTCATCTTATGGAACACTTTTAACCGAGGTCCTAATAGAGCCCTCTGTGATTGTGTTTTTGTGAGTTGCTATCGTGTACCCCCTTGGTGGATTACCCAAGGTCATTTCCCTATTTTTTTTTTTTCCATGGACTTCTATTTTGTGTAGGCATCTACCTTTCCCATGCAACTAAGGAAAGATGATTCCACTCCCAGAACCAGGGATCTATTTGATACGAAAAGACCAAAAGTCACCAACTCAAAACAACTTATGGCAATTATAATGTGATCACTACTGGAGAGGAGCAGCCTCCCAAAATATCTCTGGAAGCTTCCACAATGATCACTTTATTGATGCGGTTTCATTGTGGCCATGCTGGTGTTTGAGTTGGGCTGTTTGCCGTTCTTGTCTTGGACTTTTATGTGCTCACAAGACAAGTTCCTATATCTTCCTGTAAACACAGTTCTGTACATTCCAGAAACCTGATACATTTCTTTGGTACCACCTGAATGTTAAGCACTGTCTCTGCCCTTTTACTGGCAGCCAGTTATAGCAATCTATATACCACTCCATCATCTACTCTGCTCAATGGTTTTTTTTTTTTCCTCCCCTTAAAAACATCACCCTGTCAGAGTATATACTCAGTTGCAGCAAAAATCAATTTTACATATTGATCAGAATTTTTCAGCACATCCTTTGAAGGTTTACAACGTGCCAGTTTTCTCTGCCATGCTAGTTGGGAACCTCTAACCAACCCCTGCAGAGTGAAGGTGGTGGGCAAGTGCGTGTGTGTATGGTGTGTGAGCAAATAAATGAACTAACTTTAAGAAGAAAACTCAAAGAGATTGTGGTAGACTGAATGGTGTTCCACAAATATGTCCATGTCCTATTCCTGGAACCTATGGATGTTTCCTTATGTGGTAAAGGGGACTTTGCAGGTGTGATTAGGTTAAGGATCTTGATGTGGGGAGGTGATCCCAGATTGTTTGGGTGGGCCCAGGGTGACCCCAGGGTCTTTGTGAGAGGGAGGCAGGGCCGCGTCAGAGTTAGAGAGCAGGCCATGTGACAACAGAAGCAGAGATTGGAGTGATTAGCTTTGGAGATAGGGGAGCGGACCACAAACCCAGGAATAAAGGAGATCATTAGAAATTGAAAAAGACTCAGAAATAGATTCTCCCCCTCAGACCTTCCGGAAAGAACCAGCCTGGCCAACAGCTTGACTTCAGCCCAGTGAAATTGACTTCAGACTTCTAGCTTCTAAAGCTGTAAGATAATAAGTCTGTATTATTTTTAAGCCACTAAAGTTTATAGTAACTTATTACAGTAGCAATAGGAAACTAATAAAGAGATTCCATAACTTTTAGAATGTGAATTAATGAGTACTAAAGTCAAACTGGACTACAGTTCCGCTGACTTGAGTCACATTCTCTCCCCATTACATCAGATGGTCAGGATGCCAGTAGTTGTGGTCTTGCCCATTCTGGTGAGGTTTCTGTGTTGTGACAAGACCCAAGGGAACAGGAACTTGGATAGAATTTGCTTAACATATTTCTCTTTTTTCTTAAGTTTTGGTTTTGTTTTGTTTTGAAGCAACTGGATTCTTTCTGTAAGGAAACATTTTTTTTTTTTTTTCATTGCCTGGATACATTTCCCTGTAACTTTTCCCATCATTTCTTTTCTCTGGTTTCTATTTCATTCTTGTTTCAGTGCTGTTTCTTCCAGATAAGATAAATAAAACTATCAGAAATTGAGCTTGACTTTCCTTTTGTCAGCTCTCTCTTTTGACTTCATAAGGCAGGTTCTCTTTGCTCCTTATTGTGGTTTTGTTTGTGCGTGTGTGTGTGCGTGCTTATTTTCAAACTTTCTCATGTCCAGAAAAGTCTTACACTGTTTTATCATTGCACTGCACATGATATGTAGAGCTTTTTTTGATGCCCACAATGGAATCTTGGACTAGTACCTCCTAGTACTAGGGTTCTGTAGCCCCTGTTTAGTGTTGACAGTTTCTCCTACTTAGTTGTTGCACTGATTTGTTAATGGGGAAAATATTTAAATATTTTTATTAGCATTTTTGTGAGATTCCACCCAACACAAACTGCATGTTGGTAATCTTGCAATAGTTAAGTATCAACAATATTCTATGAAATGTGAGGGCGAATAGTAAGCAATGGAAAAACCTGTCGAACAAGAGAGGAATTTCAACAGATCATTTGGTAAAGAGACTGTTTCATTTTGATATTTGCTGCTTTTCTTGTTTATAAGTTACAAAGACTACAAATACCAGTCTCAGGATAAAGAAAAGCATTAGGAAGTTTTATATAGGTATAGGGATTGATTTTCAAAAGTCCTTAACTAGACTTTGTTTTTTTGTGTCTTCATACGTACCTACAAGAAAAAAAGGAACATAAGCTAATGCAAGCTATTTGATTTTTAAAAATGTAATGTTGAGCAACAAATTGAACTTAAGACTGTAACGATATATATTATCCACTTAAAATTGACACACTGCTGGGACAATATGCTTTTATCTGAAATTTGTTATTACTAGATTTCTGTACAGCTATGGTTTACAAATTTTATTGTGAATAAGAATCATTTAGAGTTATTTAATAAAATATTAGTTCTTGGGTCCCCTACCCAGTTATTTTGCTTCAATCAATTAAGAAAGGGCTCTAGAATCTCTTTAGCAAGCTCCACAGGTAATTGAAAAATCCTCAGGTACACTACACAGCTATATATAAACCCATCAGTGATCAAAATATTGAGCGTGTGCTATTAAATCATTTTAAGAAAATTCTTAAAGACTTTTCAAGTCTTTTCAGAAAAATAGTTGTAGGAAACACGATTTGCCATATGTAAAATATGCTGTACTAAGTTACGGAACACTTTTGAAAGGCTTAATCTGTTTCGAGTGAGGCTATGGCCGTTGTAAGTTGCTGGATTTCCCTCAAATTTGTAGCGATGCACATGGCATCCTTTAGACGTGGCTGTAATGCATTTAGCTCAATGACAAGGAAACTGGCAGAGATTTCCATAAGACATACTGACTGAGAAATAGTGCTGGCTGCCAGTGGCTTGATCTGCATACATTTAGGATTTAATAGTTTGCATTTTTTGCTTATTCACTTGTCCTAAATGCTTAATGAATAGGCTCTAAGGCTTTAATTTTCAACCAATCCCAAGTTTATTACTAAACTTTATCAAGCAATAAACACACTATTGCACTTATGCTGTCATGTTTTTATAAAGCAGTTTATAAAAGGTGACATCTGGCAAAGAAGCAGATCTATAAAAATCATGCTGGTGGATGTAGTGTCATTTTTTCTGCCATACACCCAGAAAGAGTAATATCATTTTGACACACACATACATCCCTACTGTCAAGTTTCTATTTTTATAGTTAGCTTACTGCACATATCCTTAAGCTACACAAAACCTTTGGGCTAATGCAAAAAGTGACATTTCTGCATATTTATTACAATGCTATTTTAGAGGTTGACTTTGCCCGACAGGATTTTTCCAAGAACGATATCATGTTCATGACAGTAAGCATTGTTTAGAAAAATATTGTTGTACAGTTAGTTAGGAAAGGTCAATATGGAAGGACAAATTATAAATAGCTTAATTTAATATGGCATGATTATTCCTTAATATTTGCTAGCTATAGAGGGAGGAAAAAAATGGTAACACAGCCCTGATGAGCAACTACGTAAATAGTCAGGTTCTAAACTAATACTTTACTTAAACATATGCCCTATCCTGCAATCCAGCAACTCTACTCCTAGGTTTATACCCAAGAGAAATGAGTGCATTTGCCCACCAAAAGGTTGTACAAGAATGTTCATAACAGCTTTATTCATGAAAGCCCCAAACTGGAAGCAATGCAAATGTCCATCAACAGCAGAATGGATAGTTATAGCATACTTACAAAATGGAATACTTCACAGCAGTAAAAATATACATCTACTTTCCTGTGCAGCAACAGTAATGAATCTCACAGACAGTATACTGAATGGAAGAAGCTGGGCACTAAGGAGTACATAGTATTAATATATGATTGCCTACACTTGAAATTCAAGAACTGATAAAAGTAATTTATGATGGTAGAAGTTAGAATAGTGGTTACCTATGTGTATGAGAGTAGGGTGGTGGGAGTTAATTGATGATACTATCTGGGAAGGGTCAAGGAGAGTCTTCTGGGTTGTTGGAAACATGTATTGTGATCTGGACGGTGGTTACTTGTGTGTATACGTAAGCAAAATTGCAGATCTGTACATTTAAAATTAGTCCACTTTATTATATGTTCCAGCTATCTATAGCTGTGTAACAAACTACTCCAAAACACAGCAGCTGAAAACAACTTACCATTATATCTCACAATGTTGAGGGGCAGGAATTCCAACAAGGGATTGGGATGAATGGCCTCCTTCAGCTCGCTGATGTCTGGAGACTCAGCTAGGATGACTCAAATGGCCGGAGGTTGGGTGGGCATCTATCTTTTTCCCTTTTCACATGGCTGTCTTGAGCTTCCTCATAACATGGTAGCCTCAAGGTGGTCAGATTTCTTACCTTAAAGCAATTTAGGCTTTATGAGCTAGTGTTTTAAGAGAAATGACCATTTCTTAAGACCTGGTCACAGTAAGTTCTACTGAATTCTTTTGGCGAAAATATTCAGCATATCCAAATACCCAGGGAGAGGGAACATAAACCCTCTGTCTCTCAATGGAAGGAATGTTAAGAGATTTTGTGGCCATCTTTATTCTGCCATACCTTATGTATGTTATATGTCAATTACAAATGTTTAAAAAGCTCAGATCAATCTTATTGCTCTCAACACTTTGCTCCGTACTGGAAAGGCTGTTGTAAAATTTGAGATTAGTTCTGAAAACCACAAACAACAAAAGAAACTCACCATTTGAAATCGCCGTTTCCACCACATCACACTTCTTCTCTATTTCCTTTTGAGATTGAAAATTCTGTGACTTTTTCTTATTTTATTTGAAGTTTCTGAGCTTTGAGTTTTATTTTATCCAGGCTTGGGTGAACTTAGACTTTTATTTAATCATTCACGGCCTAGAGTTAACTGTCAGATTGAAGCCAGAGAAGGCTTCTGATGCTACTGCAATCCTTTGCTCCTTTTGATTTATGGATAATGAATTTGCCCTCTATAGTCAGAGCATGATTTTTTAAAAAAGAAATCCTATATCTCTTATTAATCATCTATCAGAAATGTGTTGCCCAACAGGCCTCTTTGTAACGATCCTCATTAAGAGACAAGAGCAGGACAGCTGCGTTTATGCAGTGAGACTTTCTGCGAGATTGACGGGAAATGTTTATTCAAGCTAAATAAAGCTGGTGTGAAAGAGGAGCCTTTTAAACTATTCAGCTTCATTTGAACATGACACTGATGTAGACAGCTTGGGAAAGCAGCGTGTGCACACAAAAAACTGCATTATCAAACGTATCAAAAGATTTCAATGCCAGTGCACCAAATATCTCTAGCAGAGATAATTACCGCACCGTCGCCTGGCATAATTTGGGCCAAGCGCGGCACTTGAGCCTGATCTTTAAACAACATTGTACATCTCATTTGAAGAAGTTTCCGGGGCCATATCTCAATTTTGTGCTAGTAACTTCAAAGTGCATTTTACAGAGTCAAGATCGGAAAGATCTAACCTCATCCTCTCAGATTTTCTTTTTAATTAATTGCAAAACGCTATCCTTTTGCTCCTCCCCGGGAACCCGGAAAGGATTTATGCGGTCGCTCCCTATCACTCTGTTTTCAAGACTTTGCTTTCATTTGTCCCTTAAAGAGCTTCGTGGTATATAAAGCCGTCAATCCAGCACCACAGCAGTATCACTTTGTCAAAAGAGAGCTGTTTGCACTTTACGTGACAACCGATTTGTATAAAGTGCCAGGGTTTGAACTAAATATCCACATGAAGTCTAAGTTATAGGTGATGGAATAGTGTTTGTAGCTCGAGTCGTTTGCCTGCTCATACTCCTTCCCCACCAGCCTGCTAGCTCAGCCCCCATATTTTGCTAATGTGACTGCTTTTAAGACATTCCCTTAGTGCAGACAATATAAATGTTGCTTGAGCCACTTCGGAAGGCACCTGAGTTTAGAGAGTTAGGCTTTGCCATACTAGTTTCCTCTTCTCGTCCCTGACTCCTGAATATTGTATACTCTGTGTTTATAAAAATGTACGTCAAAGAAGGTGCTAATGTACATATCTGTGTGCGTATTTATATTGTATGTAATGTTGAAAGCATGAGTATATGTGTATAAATAGTATACATCTGTGAGTCATTCAACATGACCTTAGGAACTGGCTGGTTTTAATCAGTGTTCTTCCACTCTCAAGCAGTATGACCTTGGGGAAAATAAGCTTATCTGAGTCTGTTTCTTCATCTGTAATTTAGGAAAAATCAAACCAACCTGCCCTGGGTTATTGATACACTGGGTCTCATGTATGTCATCATGAACAACGATAAGTCCCAGTGTTCTTACTACAGTCACAGCACATTTGCTCTGCAGTGAGTTAAGCTGATTCTCCATGGAAGGTTTTGTTATTATTAAACATTTTCAAGAATTCATATTCAAATTGGTAGCAAATAAAAAAAAATGTATATATGTATGTATGATATCTACTTCATGTAGATATTCCCGAGAATTAACTAGGTCCTCATTCAGGTGCAGTGTTTTCATATTTCTCAAAGGTGGTTGAGAGGCCAGCACTGGCAACTTAGATCTCACCTGGAAACCTATTCAAAATGCTGAATCTCAGGTCCATCCCAGAACTACTAAATCAGAAACTACATTTCAACCTTTATTTGTTTTCACACTAAAGTTTACAAAGCACTTTTCTAGTAGCATGACCACTCACTCTTGAGTTGGTTCTAATGGAGTTCTTTAAAGATTTTTAACCACAACAATCAGTAATTCAGTACATTTTATGCCTGTACCCAGTATAAGGGAGCATATATAGTCCTAAACACATACAATTAAAACAAAAATTTCACCAAACAGTATTTACCTTTGCTGTATGCTAAGTACTCAGATGCTTTTTATTGTATTTCGATTTAAAGCATGCCAATCATAGCCCACTAAATTGATTTTATAACACAGTTTATAAAGAACTGTTGTACTGCATGACCTTGGGCAAGTCATTTTTCCCTCCTTAGGTTGTGATATTCTAAACTGTAAAAATGTTTGGGTTGGACTGATTGATTTCAAATGTCTCTCAGCTTGAGCAACTTGAGATGCTTTATGAAATGTAAAATTCCACCCTGGACCACGTTTAAGAAAGGGCATGTTTATCGGTTAGTGTATGCGTTGTTTTATTGAGAGGGCCTGAAGGAGCACATAGAAAGGATGGCTCACAAACCACAGCTTTTGCATAATGAAAGCTTAGAGCTCGAAGTGGTAGACAACAAGGAGTGAACAGTTACGCATGGGCCATAACGTGTGTCATTATTTAAAACAAAACACAACTGTAAGCTTTTAAAAATATGCGTACTTTGTTAGTATACAACTAAAGCGTAATGGGTTAAATCCTTCTCATATCTAATACACAGAGTATTAAACAGTCTTATGTTTGGAAAAAAAATAGTGTACAGTGGAGAAAGTAGACAGTATGTTGACCAGAGATCAGAAGTCACATCACCAATAATGGGAAAATGTACATTTGTATGTCTGCTGATGTGATACCTTGAGAAGGACACACCATGACCAGTATGCTGCTTGTGTCAGGAATACCTAACATGAATCTCAAGGACTTAGCAGAGCAACCCAAAATGAGAATAATTCTTTTTTTAAAAAAAATTTATGTATTTAGGGGGTGAGAGATGTTAAAAAAAAAAAAACAATCTTTGAGATTTAAAGAGACATGAACATTAAATGAGATCCTACACTGGATTTTATGTTGAAGGGGGAAAGATGCCATAAAAGGCGTCATTGGGTTAATTGACCAAATTGAGAAATAGAAGACAGTGGATTAGACGTATTATAATATTGCACCAATGTTTTCCTAAAGTTGGTAACTGTACTTTGGTGAAAATAGAGAATATCTTTATTTTTAAGAAGTTTGCATTGAATACAGCTTATTTGTAAATGGGGCAAGAAAAAAATAGTATGTATGGAGAGAGCAATTGAGTGTGCAAGTGATAAGCAGATGGGGAAAAATACTAACAATTGATGAATCTGGTGTAGACAGATGTTCCTTGTACTGTTTTAATGCTTGGACCGTGTAGATAAGTTTGAAATTATTTTCAAAATAAAAGATGTAAAATGAACCCTTTGTTTCCTTTCTCTCCTCTAATCAGTGTCCTTGTGTGTTTCAGGGACACCTGTAGTGCTTTTGCCTTGGGGATTGTGCCCTTTAAGGCCAAGTTAGGTTGAACTGGAGGCTCTGGTAGTCCCCAGTAGCTGTATGCTCCCTTAGAAGCTGACAGGAAAGGGCTGGGTTGGTCACCACCTGCCCCTGTGTCTTTTTGTTCTGTTCCTCTTCTGTTTGCACCTGCTCCTGGGTCAAGGGGAGAGGTGGGATTTGTGGCTGATTGACTGACTCCTTTTGGGTTCTGTTTGTCTTTCTCAACTGGTGTTAGGCTTCCCTTGACCACCAACCATTTCTTGTAGTGTGTCTTGCCCCAGGTAGCTAAACCCTCATACCTTTCAGCACCAGTCTGAGCACTATTCCATTTTGACCTTGAAGAATACTTAGTCTCCTCTGAAAAACATTGCAGAATAGAGAAGCAGAGATCCGCAGATGTTTGGACATAGCAATGGGCCAAGAGCCTTTAAATAGCAGGTCATTGGCTCTGTGCAAACCTGAAATCCATGAAATACTTTTTTTTTTTTTTTTTTAAGCTTTGGCATCCTTTTCTCCTGGCGGGAGAGCGCTGGAGGAGTAAATAAAGGTTGATTTTGTTTGCTTGCTTTCTTGCCTGCCTGCTCTGCCCACATGACCTGATTCCAGAGCAGGAGGCACTCAGTAATTGTTAATTATCCTGCCAAAACGCGTCCTTGTCCTCAAGGAATTGCGGTCTTGTTGATGAAAAGAGACACTTGAATGTGAAACTGACTGAAAGTATGTGTGATTAAGTATATTAAAAAAAAATAGAGCAAGTAATATGGAGTAAGAATCTGGGGAACCAAAGACACCATTGTGGCTGTGAGAGTGAATTGAGCTGATGGAAGCAGTTGGAGAGCAGCGAGGAGGTGTCTCCCAGGATCTATGTGAAGGGCCACCTCATGGCTCTATAGTGAAAGAAAAAATAAAGCAAACAGGGAAGGAAGCAAGCAACTGAGGCGCAGGATCTCAGATGGTTTGCTGAAAACATAGACCTCAGAGTCTAATGGGGTAAGTATGGGGAAAGTTCAAAACCTTGGATCTCAGATTTTCACAAAAAGCCTCAATTTTAGACTTTCTATATTATTTCCAATAGACAAGACTTACAGAAATGATTTAATGGAAATGCAAAAAGCCGTCTATCCTAGCACTTGAACATTCACCTGTTATGCACTTTGAATTTTTTTTAGAAAATTAGTTCTGTCATTATCTTATGACTGTCATAATTATTGTGCAATTTATCTTTTAGTGTTCAACGTGTCTCGTGTTAAAATCGGCCATAGTTTTTGAACCACCGGTTTGAGATTTCTTTCTTTTAATATACTAGGAGCCTCCAAAGTAGAAATGGAGGCTCTGTCCATCCCCACTCACCCTGATAATAACATGTTATTATAGAGCATTTCATGTACCTGGTAAGGTAGCTTTCTCTCTCTCTCCCTGCCTCTTCCCCCAACCCCCAAGATAAATGGTTCCAAACCTTCCACTGCAAGCAAAGTTGGTGTTTAGTTTATTGGTAATTAATTGCTAGCACTTCCCTGACAGAACATAATGGAACTACAGAGCAATCACTTAGAAAGGGAAACAACTGTCAATTATCACTCTAATGAATCCTGTTTACCAGAGGTGACGGCACCAAGGCTCCCAGCAGCCCGGCTGGTGCACAACCTTCTGTGCATAGAAAGTGGATGTCTTTAAAACTCCATTTTTATACTCGGTGTGTGATTTGTGAGATAGTCACTCTCAAGGCTAGATTTTATTTATTTATTTATTTATTTATTTAAATTGTGTATAATTTTTTTTTCAGCATATTATGGGGGTACAGATGATTAGGTTATGTATGATGCCCTTGCCCCCCCTTCCCCCAAGTCCGAGCTTCAAGTGTGTCCATCCCTGGGATGGTGCGCATCGCACTCTTTGTGTGTGCATATACCTGTCCCCTCCTCCCCCCCTCCCCTCCTCCTGCCGGACATCCAATAGATGTTATTCTTATATGTGTGCTTATGTGTTGATCAGTTAATACCAATTTGATGGTGAGTACATGTGGTGCTTGTCTTTCCACTCTTGGGATATTTCACTTAGTAGAAGGAGATACAAGTAGAAGTACCATTCGATCAAGGCTAGATTTTAAAGTGGCCTCAGCTATGGGCAACAATATATAATTTTGGAACTATTCTCATAGCTAGTGATTAACTTCTCTCTGTTAGTACTGAAATATGAGCAAATAGAAACAATGATTCCTAGCATTAAAAAGTTTATACAATATAGTTTTGGTGATAAGTCATTGAGATGGTCATAGCAGTGATAAGATAGATGTCATGTATTGAATGATATGTAACACAGTCCTATGCTGAGCATTTCACGTGTGTTACTCAATTCTTAAAACATTTCTGTGCTAAAAAAAATTTTCAGAAAGGTACATTCATGCTCTTGTGCAACTATAAAATGAACACATGTCAAAATTTTGTTATTAATTGATGAGGGACCTAGTACAAAATTAAAATTAGTCCAATGAGCATTTGAAAGGCATATATGCATTCACACGCAATTTGGTAGATTGTTGGGATAGATAGAGAAAGGATAATGTCCTTCTGGTGCAGAACAGCCTATACACACTATTCTCTCTTCTTTGAGTTGTAAATTAGCCCTGTGAACAGAAAGTAGAGTCCAGCACAGGGAACCTTACACTGAGGGAATACAGTAAGCTTGATTACCTGTTTCCAAGGTTCAGATGACTTTTCTGTGAGGTACAATAATCCACGCATGACAGAGGCAGAAACTGAAGCTCTGTGAGGTTGAGTTGTAGTAAGAGATGGAGCTGAGACTGACCGAGGTCTGACTCCTTCTACAGGTGACGCTGTGTGGTGATGAACAACATAAGCTCAATAAACGCATGTATTTGTCTTCAACTCCCGAGGCCCTTGGGCAAGGTGAGTACTATGCCTTTGTTTTTTTCATCTGTGAAGGAGTGTCGCTAATAGTATTTACCTCAGAATGGCATTGTGAGGATTCAGTGAGGTGACACGTTAAAGCACTACGCAAAGTGCTCCCCACAGAGTGATCCCTCGGTAAGTGTTAGCTGCTGTTATCATCATTAGTAATAATCATCACAATAAATGCATGTGCTGAACCACATGTGTCTTGAAAATAGCAGTGCCCCCACCTTCTCTACCTTGGCCATGGTTGCCTGGAAAATTTGGAAATAGGCAACATATAAGCTCCAGGAATCATCATGACAGGGAACCAGCTCTGTCCCGGTCTTTGTCTTGGTCCATGACTGGCTTCAGCTGACCCCCTGACTAGATTGGCAGTATCTTATTTGAGAAAGTACCTCTTTGCTTGGGAACCAAACAGCATCAATGCTAGGCAGCTTATACCATATTTGCCCTTGCTATCTTACGACCTGCAAGACTTTAAGACTACATGATTCCATGATATTTACAGCAGGAGTCACTTTTTAAACATACTCAAAATAAATATCAGTGTCATAGAGCACATTATAGATTTTCCTTGATGATAAAAATCCAAGCATGGCATTCAGTTCTTCCTTGAGCTATTTCCCTGTATCCATGAGAATGGATTTTAATTTTTATAACTTGTTGCCTTACTTTGGGCAGATGAAGTATTACAGACATTTTTATGAATCCTGTCTATTGGAATTAAGGAGTGCTGAACTATGGAAATCAAAGGTCAAATGACAAAATGGTGTGTGGCTGGTGAATTTACTGACTTTTCTAATAAGACTTCTCTGTAGATGTTAAGGAAGTTTGACGTTTTTGAGTAGAGACTTCACTAAAACCCAGTTCCCTGTCTGTGAGAGGAGAGCCTTATTTGAAGTCAGCATACCTGCATTTAGTTGCTCGGGTATATCAGTAATTTCTCTTTATGCTCTCATCTTTGTTGTGTGGGGGAAAAGGATATATTCATGTCAAAAGAGGGTGTGGTCTCTTGATTTGAAAATCTTTAACAACACATAAAATTAACTAGCTCTGCCTTTATGGGATTTGTGTCAGATTCTTGCCTAATTAAAAAAGAAGTACAGCATGTAGGTCTTGTTACTGTGGTTAGGATGAAGGAAAGTACTCTCATTATCAATCTTCCATGATTTTCGTGTTATTATTGATAATGCAAATAATATGTCTGTACTCTTTGAGCTCTGACAAGCACCAAGTTTATTTTTAAACATTGCAAGTGCATTTAGTACTCCTTCTACATATATTCCCTGAAATGTGTAAAATCGTGTAATGTGTTTGTTTTTTGTTTTATATTTAGAATTATTGCCTTATAAACATTCTTGCCATACTGCAAACAGTACGAAAAACCCATATTAATTTTGCACATATATTGTTGTGAGGACTTACTATGGAAATGTACTATGAAAGGGTTGAACAGTTGTTCCTGTGGAAATGAAAAGAATTGAAAGAAAAGGATCTGGGGAATCCCTCAGTCCAGAGACATTGAACTGCATGCACACGATATGCTAGCAACTTGTATCAGGATTCCCCAAAATGTGTTTCACAGTTTTTCTCCTTCATGGAAAGGCTACAGATAGGGTTAAGTATTTTAGCTCAAATTTCTATTCCACATAGGCTTGACTCCCTCAAAGTAAATTTATTTTCTATTTTACTTTTAGTTTTCCTCAAGCAAAATGGGACTTAAGTCACCAGTGAAATATTGCAGAATGTATTGACTTAGGGGAGATATGTTTTCTAATTTTAACTTCTTCGGAAGTTCAGTTGATGTAAATACTCTTTGCTGTAGTTTGCCAAGCTCTGTGTACTCTAGTTCTAATCAAAAGTCAGACTAAGTCAAGAAAAGAATCTGCAGTTAATGAAATTCTTCTCTCTATTTGTGTCTGTTCTGCTTCATAACAATGATATGACTTAAACTTTTACATTTTAAAACCTCTCATGAAGACATACCACAGTACTAAATGTGGGTTCTCTTTGGAAAGTAGTGAAATTGTGTTTTAATTGTCTAGTCATTAACTGACAGAATTTGCTTTTCCAAAATACAACTTCGAAAATTAGTTGCCGTGACCTTTATAAACATTTGGAATTAAGGTAGAATGTAAGTAATGCAGTCTCATTAAATTTAATAAAGTTCAATAAAAATTCTAAATTTAAAAACCATCTTCATAAAAGTGTTATCGCCAAAGCATTAAATAGCACATTGGAGTTTAAAATTATTAAAAATTACTAAGTATCCATTTGGAATGAGATTTATTTTATGATTGCAGACACCTCCAAAACAAATAGTCTATTGCAATGCATTTTGAGATGTAAAAGCACCATTAATTACTCTTAATGGTATTTCTCTAATGTATGTAAATACATCATCTATACCCAAGCTCTTGGCGGTTATTTCTTACGTCTTCCTAGACAGTTTAAGGATCTAATTTATTAATATTCACAACAAGTAGAAAGATAAACACATTGTTTTGAAACCCTTGATGAATGGAGATTGGAGACACATTGCTTGGACTGAATCAACAGCTGAGAGTAGATATCAGCTCGTTGGCAATAACTCATGGCCCTACATGAAATAGAACCTGGAAGAAAGGACAAAGGTTTAACATGGTGTTATTGAGGGTGTCTGGAAACAGTTTATATGAAGGCATCTTAGATTTGAAAATTTTAGTCTCACCCTACACTTATTCCACGATTTGTCCCCAGCATGTTAAACTCAGCACATCATGCTGTCACAGTGAGCATTATTTTTGATTCACTTTACTGAAAATGATTGACAGAGACTTTTTCATGGATACATTGGCAGAGCAGTGTGTTTCCTATGTATTATTTCCTTTCATCTCTGCCTGAGCTAGAATATTCATGCTGCTGTTTTAGCAGGCTGGCTCTATGTTGTAAAAGTATAAAAACAAGAATATTCTGTGTTTTCTTGCAAACCCCATCCCCAAATCTAAACAAAGTGAATGCCTTACAGACTCACAGGTGGTAGGATTTTTCCCCAATTTAGATATAAAATGTGACAACTGGCAGAATCGGTATATCAACATCTGGATCCCTGTCAAATGCCGCAGGCTGGTTAGGAGGAAAGGAAAAAGAAATTTTTATACTAAAATCGTTTTTGACATCTTATTTTTATAGTAGACTAGATTCAGAGATTTTTTCCCGCCCTTCTTTTAACCTTCTTTGATGGAGACATGTACAATCAACTTAGCCTGGTGGCTTAATAATGTTAAAGATACTGAGTATTGATGAAAATTTCAAATCTCTCTTCTCATTTCAAGTAAGAAAGAATACAGGGACCCAGCTAAATTTGAATTTCAGATAAACAGTGAAAAATTTTTAGAATTATTATGTCCCACACAGTATTTGGCACATACTTATACGAAAAGTTTTTTGTCATTTATCTAAAGTTCAACTGCTCATCCTATGTTTTATCTGACAGCTCTATTTTACGATGATAAAGGATCCGTGCTTTTTGTAAGTATGTAAACTCAAACAGAAATTGTCTCATCTGTGAAGTGGGAGTAAAAGTAGCAGCGGTCTCCAAGGTTGCTGGCAGTATGAAAGCACTTTGATACCAGTAAAGCTCGTAGAACAGTTCTTGGCACCTAATAAATGCCGTGGAAGCGTGAGCTTTTGTTCCTGAGGTGGTGCTCATTTGTTCCAATGATACCATTTTTGCTGGAGTCCTGCGGATACAGACCTGCTAAAAGTAAAGGAACCTTCCTGATGCAACTGGCAACAATTGTTGATTCATTTGCAAAATTTAGGCTGACCCAAGTGACCCCTTGACTGAAATACTTAAGAGTTTAATGTGCTGGTGTGTTCACAGGCATTGAAAAGAGCCACAAAAATTATAACTGTTCCTTTTGCTTTTCAGAAGGACACTTATTATATTTATGTATGTTCTAGAGCGTATATTAATCATGCTCTGGAACATGTGTGTACTTAAGGAAGGAGAGAAAGGGATAAAGGAGACAGGCAAGAGCCAAGATGCAGGTCACAATTAGTAGTAATTTAAGTTGAAGTAAGTTATGCGAGGGTATAAGAATTCTCGTTACGCCAGACAGAAACTCATCGTGATGTTGATGGCTGTCTTAAATGTAAGATCAACCAGTGTTCCTGACTAATCTGTGACCCCCAAGCAGTGCTAACTACTGGGCTCCCCTGCCTCTAGTCTGTGCTCTGGGAGCTGTGTTTAGAAATCAGGGTAGGCTGGGTTATAATGCAGTACAAACAATATGAAAATCTCAGTGGCTTAACCGTGATTTATTTCTCATTCTTGCAAAGCCCACAGTGGTTCCAGGTGACTGTCGAGGGCAGCTCTCCTCCCTAGAGTGGCTCAACATTTTTGTCTGCTGAGATAAAGGTACCTTGATCTCAAGGTTTCAGGGTTCACCACGACTGGGAAAGAGAGACATAGACAATCACACATGGGCTGTGAAATAGCCCATGTCACCACTGATCACAGCCTGTGTGCCGCAACTGGCCATGTGGCCCTGTCCAACTGCAAAGAGGTTCTGGAACATAGCCTTCCATGTGTCTGGCAATGGGAGAGGACCCAGACTCATTAGTGAGTCCTGGTTTACCACATGGGTAAACATTGCTGATAGGCTGTGTCACTGTCTTCCACAAAGCTGTGAAGCAACTTCAGAATTCCTCTTCACTGTGTTGCAGGCTATAGCTGACAATCAAAGCTGGCAAGTAGAGCTAAAACCCATTAGCCATCACGTACCCTTGCCATAAGCCAGTGAAAATGCCTGTGGCAGTAAGAATTTGGGCATCATGCTTAGTAATATTTTAGAAAGGCATGGACACAGTTTCTTCTGATAATCTCTATTACAGGCTTCTATATTGATTTGAATTCACCATTACTTTAGGCCCTGATTTGGAAGAAGGGGGTTTCCAGGTTTGGCAGTTACCAGTCTTGATGACAATATTTTAAAAATGTATCTCCAATTTGCTGAAATTTAAGTTCTCCCTAGCTTATTCCCATGCAACAAAAATATTATAGCTTTTTCATAACTGTGACAGAGGGGAGAAACCTATTAATAAAAGCTTTCAATAAAAGTTGGAAATTGTTTTTTGATCCCAGTGTAAGGTTGATGGCATCAAAACCTTTTCCGGCTGAAGGCAATCACGTCTGTGATACCTTAAAGTGCCCCTTGATGAGAAATTCAGATCAGCCCCCATCTGAGCCTAGCCATATCAGTTCAGTTTTCAATTAGATGGAATTTTCTGTTGAGTGACACTTTCTACCAATTAATTTTGAAAGAACCCAGCCTCATAATGTTGTCAAGTCAGGAATATGAGTTAGATGATTCCTGGAAGACTGGAGAATAGTCAAGAAAACCTTTGAAATGGGAAGTTACATTTCAAAATTCTTCTGTAAAGTGGTCACTTATGCTGTTCTTAATTAACCCAATTTGTTGCTTTGTCTTCTTTTGGATAGCTGTTTAGTCCAAGTCACCATGCTAGGCACTGCAAGGATCACTAAATTGTATAAGAGGTTATTTTCTAAAAATAAATTGTGAGGCATAGAGAAAGAGAAAAATATGGTAGAATATATAATCAAGTACTTAGCTGTGTTTTTCAGAATAAAATGCCAGAGGAACTAAGAGAGGAAAGAATCACTGAGGGTTGTAATAGGCCTGTTGCAGGGGGCAGGAGATCTGTGAAGATTCTGTTGATTAAATATGCCAAGAGGAAGGAAAGGGAGAGAGGGCATCCTGCACTGAAGCTATAAACATTTAGTCAGAAGCTGTATTTCTTGCCTCTCTAGCACATACCAAGCTTTCCTTGAATGCTTAGTGTTTAAAAAAAAAAAAAAGACCAATATCTTCAAAAAGAAAAACACAAAAACAGCATCATTTAATTCCCACAGCATATTGATTCAGAGTGGCCTTAGTTAATTTCTAATTGGAACCTCCTGATACTTCTTTTAAAAAGCAATTAAAATAGATGGGAAAAATATTAGTCTGACACAGAATCATAACCACCTTAAATACATCGAGTCAATGTGGGTATTTAATTATCTCCTGAGAGCTAGCATTTTTAACATGAGATTACTCTTACAGTTTTTAATTGGCAGGATATATATTTGGTATTTAACATATGGTTTTAAAACCACATAGGTAATAACTGAATGCATTTTCATTGTTTAAAATTCAAGCACTATAGAAAAATAAAGAGTAATCTGCCCCTCTACACCCTAGCCCCAACCTCTCAGTCCTTCTCCTCTAACTAGAGGTAATAATTGTTAAAAGTTAAGTGTGAATTCTTTGATATCTATCCTAAATGCTTATTTTGCCAAAGTCCATTAAAGACCATCAGAAACATAGCTAGATTCTAATATAAGTTATTAGCCTGTCGCAGTGAGAGTGAACCCACACCAGGGAAACTGTTGGGTGTCTCAAAAGGAAGAATTAGGGAAAAGGTACTAGAAAGTTTTGAGAGATGGAGCTAGTTAGTTATGAAATGGTCCTAGTAGATATTGGTCAGAATTTGTCAAGTAGGCAGTTTCTAAGACAGAGTTTATGAGTGTGGATTGAACATAGGAGGCTGAATGAGCTTGTGTTAAGAGTTGAGGGCTAGTCAGTAATCATGGCTTGATTAGGTACAACTTACCTGTTTTGTGAGTCACAGAGCAGGATTACAAGTTACAGTTGGTATTTCCATTCTCACGTCA
The DNA here is from genome assembly GCA_963575035.1 of Avahi laniger. Classification (NCBI taxonomy): domain Eukaryota; kingdom Metazoa; phylum Chordata; class Mammalia; order Primates; family Indriidae; genus Avahi; species Avahi laniger. The sequence goes on along the minus strand of CAUYSK010085556.1, from coordinate 37,322 downwards.
TACATATGAAGACGACGTGGTGAACCACACTAGCTCTGTTGTATATTTCCAGTTTTTTTCCTTGTCCTTTTGAAGCAATGCCAATGTCGTATGCCACAAGATTATTTTCTTACTTTAAAACACTGATGCTTTATTTGTTGATCCTAAGCTAGTAAAGAGGTTCAGAATAAAGTTTTTAGTAAGATTTTTGTTTTAGAATAAATCATTTAAGAGTGAACTATTTCTGTTTTTTGAATGATGAGAGAACAAATAAGGTTCTCGAGAGAGGGGAAGCCCAAATGGGATCTAGACATCCAGGGGAATCTAGAATGAGCTTGGGAGATATGATTTGGGTGTTTGAAAGGTAATCTGGATGCTCTTCAGAGAAGAGTTTGGAACCAGGGATACTCATAAGACGACTATTACAATTACAGAGATGATGGGGCTGGATCTAGAGCTGATGGGGTAAAGTGGACAGATTTGAGAGCTATCTAGAAGTACAACATCAGGGCTTTGGGATTCTTAGTAGACTGCTGGGGAATAGGGGCAGTCAGAATATCCAAAAAGTCGTGTGTATTTCTAGCTTGTGCACATGAATCAATAATAGCTGGATCAGTGCTGAAAAACAGGAAAAACTGAAAAGGACTAGATTTTCTTGGAGCTAGTAGGCAGTAGGCAGAAAGTTCATCATCAGAATGAAATAATGTGCCTTTTATTTAAACCTTGACTGAAAATTGACGAAACATCATACCATATCTTATGTCACCTGGTACTACCACGGTTGTGGAAGGACATCTACACAAGTATAATCCCCATCTTCCAGAAAGGAAAATGGAGGCCGACTAAATGTTTAAGTGACTTAGAGTTGCCACACTATTAGATGACAATCCTTCCGTTAGAACTTGAGTCTTTTGACTCTAATTATTCCCACTTTTTATCCCTTCCTTTGCCTCTTCTCAAGAGATATTCTCTTGCTATTGTTCAGTTATTATTATTCTTTGTTGTAAATTCTCTTCTGTGATAGGATCTGGTGAGATAACAGCAAAGAGGAAACCATTTGTTTAAAAACAAAGGTAAAACAAAGGGACTTCCATTTCCGGGAAGATGAAATAGATGTACCTTTTCCTCTTCCTCTCATTTAGAACAACTAAAAATCCTGGACATTATGTATAAGACAAACATAAACAGGTTCTGAAAGATGGAGAGAAGTAAGACCAGCTAGAGACCTGTTGACACAAGAAACACTACGGTAGTGGATTCCCTAGATTTTATTTTTCCCTTAGATATCTCAGCCCTGGAACTAAAGAAGCTGAAAACCATTAAATTCCAAAGGGCACAGACAAAAAACGGTTACAACATATGTCTACTCACTGCACCATATTTTTTAAGTACTGTAAGAAAAGAACTATTAATGTAGAATTCTATATCTAGTAAAATGTCTTTCATGAATGCATTCTTAGATGAGAGAAAACTATTCATTTATTTATTCATTTTTAAAGCTATATATTTCCCAATATCGAAACAATATGAAAAAAGAAAACTGCAGACCAATATCCCTTATAACTATAGATGTCAAAAATTCTTAACAAAATGTTAACAAATAGAATTCAACAATATATAAAAATAACTATACACCATGACCAAGTACGGTTTATTTGAAAATCAAACAATGGTATCTACCACATGTCAGTACTAAAAATGAGATTCAGAGAATAGGATTAAGCATGGAGTTTATTCGAGTACAAAGCTTGAGGGTACCCACCCAGAGGCACTGACTTCTAATGAATGGGGTTCATATTCTAAAGCAGAGAAGTTAAAATTTCACTTATATAGACACAGAGAATTCCAGCAAGATTACAACATTTTCCATATAAAACCAGTGCATATGTCACAGTGATTTGATTGGTTACAGATTGTCACATTCCAAGGAAGAATTACTTTATTATTCCATGAGGAAGGGCAATGAATTGAGGAGGTCTTCCCTCTGGTGCCGCTTGGTCTTCCTACTTGTTCACAGGAATAAGGCAGAAGTTGGAGCTGCATGGCACATGACTCATGCTGCATAGCTCTATTCCTATCAAGACTCAGAGTCATTTAAAGTTCCAGCAGCTTAGGTTTGAATTATTTTAAGTTTGAATTATTTAATTTCACATATTAACAGGATAAGGAGTAAAAAAATCACATGATTGTATCAATTCGGGCTGAAAAAACATGGCACAATCAGCACCCATTCATGATAAAAACTCTCAGAAAACTAGGAAAAGAAGAAAATTTCCTCAAATGCCCTTTGATAAAAAACATCTGCAAAAATCCTATAGGTAACCTAATACCTAATGGTAAAAGACTGAATGCTTTCCCCTTAAGATTAGGAAAAGTCAAAGATGTTTACTTTCATTCACCACTGTTATTCAACATACTATTGGAAGGTCTAATACTTATGTGATATTGTGATATAATAAGAAATATATTTGACCTCTGCCCCTGGTTCCTAGTACACAGCTCCTAAACCTTTGGAATTGCCAAAGTGATGAGAATGTCTTTTGTATGCTAATGAGATGACTGGTGGCTGGGGGGCCCTGGCTAGCCTCAGGATGGGGACTGGTTGCCAGGGTACCAGTCATGTCGTAGAATGGGCAAGACTTTAGAGCTCACCCTCTGATTCTAGGGACTGGAAAGGGGCTGAAGGTCAAGTTGATTATCAAGATCCAACAATGTAATCAATCATGCATACATAATGAAACCTCTATAAGCATCCTAAGGGACAGGTTTGGAGACCTTCTAGATTGCTGAATAAGTGGAGGTACCTGGTGGGTGGTGCTCCCAGTGAGGGTACCTTCCCAGAAAGGTATATGTATCCTTTCTCATATACTTTACCCTATGCATCTCTTCCATCTGATTTTTCATCTGTATAAGTAAAGTGTATCCCTGAGCCATGCTAGCAAATTAATTGAACCCAAGGAGGAAGTTGTGGGAACCAGTGAGTCAGAACCACAGTTTACAACCTGGGGTGTGCAACTGTCATCTGAAATGAGAGCAGTCTTGTGAGACTGAGCCCTTAACCTGTGGGTTCTGACAGTATCTGCAGGTAGAGGTAATAGAATTGAATTGAATTATAGAACACTCAGTGTCCACTGGAAAAACTGGTATCAGAGTGTTGTGTTTGTTAGTGTGTGAGAGTAGGAAAATTGCTTTCGTTGTTCATACCTCCTATACAACTTCTAATACTTCTAATACTTTCAGTATTGATCTTGACAACACAATAAGAAAAGGAAATTAAAAGGCATACAGATCAGAAAGGAAGAAGTAAAACTACTTTTATTTGCACATAACTTTATTGCAAGTCATATATAGCAAACTCGAAGGACTCTTTAAAAAAATCCTAGAAATAATAGATGAATTTGGCAAGGCCATAGAATGCAAGAACCAGTTATATTTCTTTTTACTAGCAATGGACATATGGACACCAAATTAAAAATACAGTGCCTTCAAGAAGTATTCAAAAAATGAGTACTCAAAACAAATACTCAAAATATGTATATGTAAATTTGTCAAAACATGTACAGGACTTGTATGCTGAGAACTACAAAATGCTTATATGAAAGAAAGCAAAGTTGCTCTAGATAAATGAAGAGACGTACTATTTTCACAGATTGGAAGACTCATCATAGTAAAGATGTCAATTCTCCCAAAATTGATACACAGTTTTAATGTAATTGCTATCAAAATATCATAAATATTTTTAATAGATGTAGACATTATTCTAAAATTTATATGTAAAGGCATAGGAACTAGAATAGTGAAAATAGTTTTGAAAAGGAATAAGGTGGTAGGATTCCATTTATCTAATTTAAAAACTTTTTATATACTTGCAATAATTATGACTGTGTGTTATTGACAGGTGTAGACACATAGATCAGTGCAATAAAATAGAAAATCCAGAAATAGATCTATAAAAATATGCCCAACTAGTTTTTTACAAAAGTGCAAAAACAATTCAGTAGAGAAAGAGTAGCCTTTTCAACAAATGATACTGGAATAGTTGGACTTCCATAGACAAAAAAAACAAAAAACAAAAAATCTTAACCTAAACCTCACACCTTGCACAGAAATTAACTCAAAATGGATCATGGGCTTAAATATAAAACTACAAAACTTTCAGAAAATAACACAGGAGAAAAATATTTGGGATCTATATCTAGACAAAGAGTTCTTAGACTTGACATCAAAAGCATGAGCCATATAAAGAAAAATTTATAAATTTGACTTAATCAAAATGAAAAACTTTTGTTCTGTGAAAGGGTGTTCAGAGGCTGAAAATATAAGCTACAGAAAAGACAAGGTATAGATTGGGGAAAAAGAAATATTTGAAAACCGCATGTCAAAAAAGGACTACTATTTAGCATTTATAATGAACTCTAAAAGTTCAATAACAAAAAAAGACAATCTAGTTAGAAAATGGGAAAAATATGTGGACAGCCATTCACCAAATAAGCATATAAAAAATGTTTCATGTCATTAGCCATAAGGAAAATGCTAATTAAAGCCACACTGAGGACATTGTGGTGGCTCACACCTGTAATTCCAGCACTTTGGGAGGCTGAGGTGGGAGGATTGCTTGAGCCCAGGAGTTCAAGACCAGCCTGGACAACAGAGCAAAACCCAGTCTCTACAAAAAATTTAAAAATTACCTAGGCATGCTGGCTACCACCTGTAGTCCTAGCTACTAGGGAGGCAAAGGTGGAAGGATTGCTTGAGCTCAAGAGTTAGAGGTTTCAATGAGCTATGATAGTGCCACTGCACTCCAATCTGGGCAACAGAGTGAGATTTTGTCTCAAAAATATTTAAATAAAACACTTTTTAAAAGCCCATATTGAAATATCATTGCACACCTATCAAAATGGCTACTACAGAAAATAGTGACCACACTAAATGCTGGTGAGGATGTGGGTAAAATGGATCACATGATCCATTTTGAGTTAATTTATGAGGTTAAGATCAAAGTTCTTCTTCTTCCTCTCTTCCCCCCTCCCCTGCTCCCCATTCTTCCCCTCTTTCCCAAGTATGTCTAACTGCTTTAAAACCATTTGTTGAAAAAGCTAACCTTCCTTTATTGAATTTCTTTTGCACCTTTGCTATTAAGGATGTAAAATGATAGTGGCACTCTGGAAAACAATTTAGTAGTTTCTTAAAAACTAAATACACAGCTGTCATACAACCTGCTGTGTTTTGGATATTTGACACTCCACACTTCATGTTGAAATCTGATCCCCAGTGTTGGAGGCAGACCTACTGGGAGGTATTTGAGTCATGAGGGCAAATCCTTTATGAATAGCTTGGTGCAATTCTCATTCTACTACTTTCCAGAAGAGTTCCCCTGAAAGCTATTAGTTAAAAGAGCCTGGCAACTCCCCCCTCTATCTTGTTTCCTGTCTCATCATGTGATCTGCACCTGCAGCTCCCCTTCTTCTTCCACCGAGAGTGGAAGCTTCCTGAGGCAGATGCCGACACCATGCTTGTTGTACAGTGTGCAGAACCATGATCCAAATAAAACTCTTTTCTTTATAAATTACCCAGCCTCAGGTATTCATTTACAGCAACACAGATTAAGACACGACCCAGCATGTGCACTCATGGGCATTTATCCTAGAAAAATGAAAAGTTAGATCCACACAAAAACCTGTGCACGAATGTTCATAGCAGCTTTATTCATAATGATCAAAAATGATAAACAGCCCAGATGTCCTTCAGCAGGTGACTAGTTAAATGAACGGTGGTACATCCACACCATGGAGAGACTGTCCTGCTTTCAAAAGAGTGAACTATGGATACACAGAGCAACTTAAATAATCTCCAGAAAGTTTTGCGGAGAGAAAAAAAGCCAATTTCAAAAGGTTATATGTTATATGATTCTGTTTACATAACATTCTTAAAATGACAAAAGTGCAGGAGGAGGGACAGATCAGTGGTTCGCAGTGGTTAAGGATGGGGAGGCGAGCCGGGGTGGGAGGGAAATGGATGTGGCTAGAAAAGCACAACATGAGGAACTTTTATGCTAATGGCAATGTTCTGTATGTTGGGGGAAAGGTGAATAATTTAACTGAGGCTGTAGGTTTACTTTTACAGCTGTTTTAGGCACAGCATGTGATTATACTCATTGTTTGTGCATTCATGCCCGTTGGTGTTTAGAAACTAAAACTGTAGCATAATGAAATGAGATCAGTATTCTGGTCCAAGTTTTGCTGCCAGCTAACTTGTGACCTTGGTCACGTCCTTTATATTTTCTGGAACTTGGGCTCCTCTGGAGGGCTTTGGAATGATTCATCTCAGAGGTCCCTTCCAGCTGCAGAAGTTGATGGTTTCATGTTTCAATGCATCAAATGCATTTCAGCATCTCAAAAGTACACTTGGACATGCAAGAGTGGCTCTGTTATGTTATTTTATTTCATCAAACATGTTTTGCATGGTGTGTTTTAATGAATGGACCTTGCCAACATTTCTTTTCAACAATGACAAAGGCTAAGACCCCAAATTCTCTCCTTCATGCTTTTCTAAGTGCTGTAGATTCCCCTTTGGGTCCCTGAAGACATGGTGCTGCAGTGCTCATGGAAAGGTGTTGAAAAGACTCATCACGAATGTTGGTTCAAAGGGAATTTGTAGTTTCAGGGTAGAAAATATTGCTTGGAATGCTTTTTAAAATGTAATTTGCAGTAGTTTTACCTTCTAGTGCATTCCATGGCACCACCTAAGGCATAGTTCACATACTGAACAAATGTACTTTTTCAGGATTTTGGTTTGCTTCCCATAGTGATGTGTCCTAGCTCAAAATAGGACTTAATTTATGTAAAACTTCATTGGTGTGACATGAAAGCCCAATTTCTGAACTTTTAAGTGCATTTCGTGAACTCTTAAATCCCCCATTACTCTTTATCTAAATTGGTTCTATCCGGTGAGCACTGTTGATTTTCCCTAAATCCCCGAGGGGAGCAAACTGAGAGCCACACTTTCTCAGGATAGTTTTTATGGTGTTAAACAAGTGACCACTTCATTTCTCATTCCAACTAGAAGGTTATATTTTAGTCTCTTCCCTGTGCCCTAAGGTGTTGGGAAGAAAGCATATAGGTAGGTGACCTTCAAACCTGTACCTGACCTCCTTCCCGATTAACAAACATTTATTAAACCTTGTCTGTGGACAGGGAAGTGTGATAAAGTGTGTGTTTACTCTCCATCTATGGAGACCCGTGACTTTGAAGCCATAACTATGATCTTTGTCCTCTTTTCTTCTTGAGTAGCTCCAATGTCCTTTCTCCTTAACTTATGTAGTTTATAAAGTCTGTGGTCTTTGACTTCAGCTTTTTGGGAAAAGTGCACATTAGCCATAAGTAATCTATTACTACAGGCATCGAAACCTCAATAGTCGGAATTCGCAAAGTCAAATTTCTCTTTTCGTCATTAGAATTAACAACCCAGTATCATATTTAGACTGCTGTTTTCTTGTAGAAATGTAATCTTGGGAAAGAAATAATCACTATAAACCAAGGTGTATATCATACTATATTTGAATATCATTTCTAGATTACTTATGTTTTCAAAGGCATTTTTATGCTTTGAAAGCTGTGGGTTTAATGTACTGTATGTATTGGCACCAGGGGAACCAAAATGAAATATCAGTTTGATTTAGGGTTGCTATGGAGAATGTTTTAATGTTTCAATCCAATAGTTTATAATATATTTATGTATGGTTATGCATACATACTTCAGCAGATTTCTGGTTTGGTGAATGTTTTTTAATTGACTCTCAGGATTTAATAATAGCCATTTGAAATAAAACCAATAAATAAAAAACACATATTTCAATTTCATTTTATGTCCATATAGGTCCCTTTTAAAAGATTTGTACACCTTTTTCTTCATAGAAAGCTTTCTTTGATGTTTTCTCATATGTCTACTGATATCATTCAGCATTCATGCTTTGATTTCCTGACTTCATTAGTTGGTATTTATAATTGCTCTGGTGTGGGATAGCTTGGCCAGCAATTTAATTACATCTGATTATCAAGTCACAAAACAATCTTGCTGTTTCACACTGTTTTGTCCTCAGTATGACATGCCTTCATTTTGGCTTCTAATGCTTTCCTAGGGTGGGACTTATCATTAAAGATTTGGTCGTAAAAGTTAAAAGGAAATTTAAAAAGAAAAAAACCCCAAGAGAAGTGGGAAGCTGCTAGCATCCAAGTTAGGATGACACCACTGATTTTCTCAGACTCCTTAGCTTTTATTCCTAAAGGGGAAGAGAAACTCCACTTGAGGATTCTTCTTCGCACTGGTGCTATGTTCCAGTTCCATAGTTTATAATATATTTATGCATGCTTATACTTCCATACCTGGGTTGATACTCAGCTATATTATAATATACATTTTTGTGTATACTTATTTTTAATTCAATATCTCACAACAACCTTATAGAAAAAAGAGGTTTTTTCATCCATTGGGTTTTCAATATTTTGTTTTGAAGGTGAAAGTAGTTTTCTGGTGCTCATTGCTGCTGTCGTTCTCATTGCTAGTGACGTCTACCTGGGTCCTAACTTGACCTAAATAGCGGTTCACTTGGCAAGGTGGATGTGGCAGCTTGAGGTGGTGGTTCTCAATTCCCGCTGGACGTTGGTCTCACTGGTGTTTGTATTTGATTCCTAGGGCTGTTTTAACACATTACCACAAACTTTGTGGCTTAAAACAACAAGAATTTATTTTTTCACAGTTCCGGAGGCTACAAGTCCAAAATCAAAGTGTGGGCAGGGCCATACTCCCTCTGAAGATTCTTCCTTGCCTCTTCCAGCTTCTAGTGGCTCCTGGTGTTCCTAGACTTGCAGCACCCGGGCTCCCACCTTGGTCTCTATTTTCAAATGACCCTCCCTTTTGTGTCTCTGTGTCCATCTCTACCTCTTGTCTCTTATAAGAGCACCAGTCATTACATTTAAGGCCTACTTGAAACATGGGACGATGTCATCATGAGATCCTTAATTAATTATACCTACAAAGACTCTAGGATCAAGTAAAAGCTGAATCAGAAAGTGTGAGATGAGGCCACCTGATTTTTTCCAGTACTTCAGCCCTTATACTTCTCTCCGTCTGCCCCCAGCAGCTGCACGGCCCAGACTACTAAAGCTCAGGAGTTCTTGGTGAAGGCGCCTTGGCGAGGCCCCACCTCTACATCTCCTCTGCCTTTCTCTCTGTGCTATTGTGTGAGCGCCTTGTTTATTCCAGTGACATCATTTCATCTAAAGGGAAATATGTTCCAACTTCCCAACAGGCAAAATGCAATTCAGTATTTAGAGCAGGGCTCATTTGAAGACACAGCATAATGCAGGAAATTAGGCAGAAGCTTTGGAGCTAGAAAGAAGTAGTTTCATATTCCCTTTCTAGACCTTCTCTTGCTAGGTCTGAGACCCAAGTGAATCACTGAACATCTCTGGAATTGCTGTCTGTATCTTATTGTGGGAATTGGAGACATTCTACTTCCACGCTCACTCATGTGGTTGTTGGCGGGATGCAGTTCTAGTTGTTAGACTGCCGGCCTCAGTTCCAGGCCACATGGGGCTCTCTGCAGGACAGCTTCCTTCCCCTGATGAAGCAAGTGAGAAGCATGAGCAAGATGGAGTCTGGCCTTTAATAAACTAATCACATTCTAGTTGTTAAAAGGAAGTTACTAGGTCCAGCCCATACTCAAAGGGAGAGAAGATTACATAAGAGTATGACTAGCAGGAGGTGGTGGTGGGGTCATTAGGAATTGTTTTAGGGGCTAATAAGCACAGCATTCTCCCCCCAAACCCATCTTACTATTTTTCCATGGAGTATCTCCCAGTATTTTTAGCTTGGGGTATATGCTGGCTCTTCTGAACACAGTGGGACCAGATGTCCAGTTGGAATACTGAAGCATAAGAGGTTAAAAGGAATTGGCTTGGGAAGCCACATAGAGCATCCTAACAGCATTGTGATAAGAGCCACAACCAGCTGAGATCCTGGTGGGTCATTATATCCTGAATTATTTTGCTACGTGATTGCACATGAACTATAGAGCTTCAGAAATAAACCACTGTAGTAGGCCAGGAGGGAACAATATGAGCAGTCATTTAGAAGGCGCTGCTGCAGCGAGAACAGCTAAATGGCAGTTCTTTGAAACCGCTTTACTAAACTATAGTTTGTATATCTGCTGTAACTGCTCCTTACAGCAAGCAATAGCAGCTATGCTCTCCTTCCTCCTCCTAAACACCCGCTTCTGAAACCGCCATTTCAGGAGGAGATTCTTGGGAGAACACAGAACATCATTTCTAGGCATTTCCAATTCTACATAATTAGAATAGAAAGACTTTCAAGTCAGCTTCAGGTTTTAGCTTGTTATATAAATAAGTTCACAGGAATCTCAAATGCTTTACAGAAATCTGACAGCAACTATAAAAGGCTTTTGAACATTTTTGTTGCCAAAGTCCCAGGGATTGCTGGAATCTTAAATAACCCGTTTTAAGCTCCAATTCAGAAGCTTTTTGTCATGTTTAATAATGTGGTGAATAATTCCTTTTCTGTTAGTCGTTTCCTCTTTTATAATCCACAAGGATCTTTGAGCCATGGAATGGATATTTTCTGGAGCTATAAATTAAAGGTCCTTTCGATCCAAAACTTAAAACGGCCTTTTAATGTGCCACTTCTGTAAATCCATTTATCTAGGTCTAAAGATTCATTAAAATACATTTAAATGAAAGCATTACATAGGTATATGTCCAATTTAAAGAGTGATCATTTTGAAATGAGAGTGCCATGAAAGATAGATATTCCTGTGTACTGTATAAAATTTAATGGGAAGCAAATTATTTTATTTGTAGGGGATATTAAATATTAAAGCTATCTTCCTTTTCTTCTTTCTTCCCTTTTCTTTTAACTTATAGGGTAAGTAAGAAGTTTAGTCCAGGGTCCAGTGACCCCCTTTGGGTCTAGGGATAATGTTCATGGGAACGGTGAGCTTTGATGGAAAAAAAAATATGTCTTTACTTATGCTACGCTCTAACTAAAATTAAGCCTTTGTTTCAAGCATGAATATAGGTAAAAGACCATGGTTGCATTGGCAGTTTTTGTGACTTTGTCACCAATAGAAATCATAGATATTGGCTAATCATATTACAGTTATTATCATATCCCAGAATATCATTTGTGCTTACCAGTTCCCTTGAAAATACAGTAGTTATTAAACCTGCCAAGGGGTCTTTTTATTTAATGTCTTTATAAAGAAACACATATTAGTATATCACAAATATATTTTAAAGTATTTCGATAGCTGTATTTCAGTATAATTTGTGTTCTTATAATACTATGTGCTTGTTGTTTTTGAGACAGAATCTCACTTCATCACCCAGGCTAGGGTGCAGTGGCACAATCATTGCACACTGAAGCCTTGAACTCCTGGGCTCAAGCTATCCTCCTGCCTCAGCCTCCCCACTAGCTAGGACCAAAGGCATGTACCACCACAACCAACTAATTTTTCTTTTTTTCCTTTTTTTTTTGAGGCAAAAATGGGATCTCACTGCATTGCCCAGGCTGGTCTCAAACTCCTGGTCTCAGATCATCCTCTCACTTTGGTTCCCAAAATGCTGGGATTACACATGTGAGTCACAGCACCCAGCCTATGTTCTTTTTTATTTTAAAAATATTACTTTTAGAAGCAGTACATAAGCTTCATAGGTAGCCAAATGGGTCCAGGTACACACACATACACACATTGTACTAGAACCTAGAAAACATAAAATGATTAAGGAAACCTGGCATTTGTTGAGCAAGTACTGGATCATGATCACTTTGAATACATGGCATAATTTAATATTTCCACCAACCCTGTGAGGTGGAACTCATGATCATTTGCATTTCATAGACAACCAGTCTCCCAGATGGCCTCCAATGATCCTCAGCCTTTTGTATTCACCCCCTTGTGAAGTTTCCTCCTACAGTGTATTATGTTACCTCTTTGATCAGTAGAATACGGTAGAAGCAACACTGCATGTGTTCAGAGGCTAGGTCATGCAAGGTTATTCACTTTGGGGGAAGCCAGTCACCATTTTGTGAGAACAGTTAAGCAGCCCTATGGAGAGCTTCATGTGGCAAGGAATGAGATCTCCTTCCAACAGCCAACACCAGCCTCCCAGACTTGGAAGTGAGCCATCTTTGGAGCAGATCCTCCAGCCCCACTCAAGCTTGCAGATTATTCTACACCCTGTGGGTATTTTGACTCCAACTTCCTAGAGACCCTGATCCAGGACCACCCAGCAAAGCTGCTCCCAAACATCTTGACCCACAGAACCTGTGTGAGATAATTGTTTGTGGTTGTTTTAAGCCACTAAGTTTAGGGGGGAAACTTGTTAAGTAGCAAGAAATAACTCACACAGAGGGCTCATATATCTTTCCTAAGGTCATATGGCTAGTAAATGAGGGAGGCCAGGTAGAAACCCAGGTATTGTTGCTGAAATGTGTTATTTCCTCAGGTTAGCTGGTCAGAGAGAATCAGAGAACCCTGCGCCCTTCTCCTTTTCTTTCTCTAACTCCTTTTCTTCCCCTTTTTCTTCTTTCTTCTTCTCACAGGCCATATGTATGTGGTACCTGACAATTGACGATGTAGTGAGTCATGTTTCCTCACTCGATCCCCTTGAACAAAAGCAGTATGACAAAAACACCAGGTTAAATTTATTAAGCGCTTAATATGTATTCTAAACAATATTCTAAGTGTCCAAATCAATCCTAATAAACAATCACATGTATAGTATCCTTAGCAGCCTGATGACACAGGAAGTAGATAAAAATTTCACATGATCTTGACAATAACCTTGCCAGATAGGTAGGGAGGTGATGATGTCCCTGTTTTATAGATGATTTGACTAAGTTAAGTGTTAAAGGGACTTGACAAAATGACATAGTTTTTCTGTGTCAGTAGCAAAAGTAGAACCTGTTGTTCCTGATACTAGTTAATCTCCTATCCTGCTGATATAAAACTATTTAAAAAATGAGTCGTCAGACTAATCTGTATAGCATTTATTTGAAGCAATGCTTTCTTGTGTAGATCTGAAAATATTTGAGGCCTTAAATTTTTTTGAGAAAGGGAGCTTGGGTGAAGACCATCTTACATTTAAATTTATATTCCCAAATTGGGGGAAAGCAGTGTGCGTAGAATGCTGAATTGATCTCTGGATTATCCTTTGACCTTTCAGTAACATTAAAATGAAAGAAAACTAAATGAAATGATATATCTCCTCAGTGTTCTAAGCCCATTGATATAAAAACATAATTTAAACAGCAAATACGGACTTTCCCTGTTGGTCTTCTGTCTGATTTTTAAGTAACATTTTCATTATGGTTGCTATAGTAGATTAGTCTGCTTTTTAGAAGGAAAATTCAGAGGCAACTGTTTGATATCAAAATATGTTTAAGCTTATAAATATCACTTTGAGAGAAAGATTGGATACTGTAAGAATGACTGTAAATTACTTAGCTGATATGCACTCACACTGAAATTGTCCTTTATAAGTTTTTCATTTAAAAATTCAATTCTACTCAATAAAATTTGCACACTACCAATGGACTTAGAAAAGAGAAAGATACATAAAAATAGTAACAAAAATGCATTTGAGGGAAAAATATTTGTAACACATATTACATTCACAGGGTTAATTATTCTAATTAATACAAAGCTTCTAAAAATCATTAGGAAAATAATCAGTGATCCAACAGAAAAACAGCTAAAGAACATTGTGTCATATGTTTTCCCAAAATGGCCACAACTGTATCTTCAGTTCCACGTGTTGTTCCAGAAACTTGCCATGAACCATCAGAAAATGGAGTCCATTCTCCCTTCCTTCTCTTGAACCTGGGTGGAACATTGCGACTGCCTCTATGAATAGGATGCACCTACATTCCCCCTCCCCTCCCCTTTCTCCTCCTGTTCGTCCTCTCCTCTTCTCTTTCCTCCCCCCTCCTGGAATGCTTTTCCTTGGAAACCAATAACCACCTTGTGAGGGGAGCCTAACCATGTGGAGAAACTAGACATGCAGTGTAAGAGTCCTAGCTGATAGACTCTAATGTTTATAGCATTAAGAAAAAAAATTAAGGAAATGGATCAAATTATACTGATTTGATCTTTATAAATCATATGAATGTATTAAATTACTACAGTACCCTGAAAATATGTATGTCTATTATGTGTCAATAAGAAAAAGAGTTCTTACTGACAACCCCAGCTAAGATCTTACCTGCAGCCAGCACAAAGTACAAGACATCCTCAGGGCTCTTTTAAGGCCTTCTTACTGGTTGAGTCCAGCTCACCCAAGATAATCTCCTAAAATTACATTCAACTGATTAGGGACTTTAATTACATCTGTGAAACCTCTTCACAGCAGCGCCTAGATTAGTATGTGTTTGAATAGCTGGGGACTGTAGTTCAGCTTAGCCAAATTGACATGTGAAAAATTCATCACAGGTTTTATGAAAATTATGAAAATGTCATAATTTATGAATGTACCTTTTATTATCCATTTCCTGTATCTCCCTCATTCTGTAATGTAACTCAAAGGTACACTTTTTGGGGTGGCTGGAAGACAACTGGAGTGATGATTCATAGGGTGTAAACCTATTTTTGCCATTGTTAGTAATACCTTACTTGAGTTAATTCACCTCTCAAGACATTGGCCACCACATCGGCAAAAACAAAGTGTAATTTTTTTCAAGTAGTTACAAGTTGATATTCTACATATATAAAATTATATTTTCAATGGAAATGCTTAAATAAGGAAGAGAGGGTTTTGCATTATCAATAAATGTTATCTGCTATCAGTTCTACCGCAACTTGACTCTGTCACAAAGCAATTCATACAATCCTTGATTTGCACAGATTCATGAAGGAGGTGTTAGCTTATTTGTTTAAAATTTCACACAGGTGCTTGATGGAGGGAAAAGTATTATTTCCAAAGGCTTTGTATTAATAAGAAGTCTTCAGATAGTCTTTAACATGAATATAGTACAAAAATGGAATAAACACGTACCAAAGTTTAATAAGTCTTTAATGAAACCAATGCAATCCAGGGGCATTTTGAGGATCTGGGTACTTATAGGTATTTTCTCAAAAAAAGAGGTGGAGAGGGAGAATATTTGAATAAGATTACTAGGTTATGTACGAGACTGGTTAATATCCTATAAGACAATAAACCATAACTTTGCGGTTATCGTGTACTACTAGACAAAAATCTACAAGTTAATCTGTAACTTCACAGTGGCTATGCAATAATCAAAAAGTACACAGCAAAAGCCAAACACAGGTACATTCTCTTAGAGAATTAAATAATCCATAGGTGGTCTTATTAAACAAATTCCTAGTATGATATTGAAAGGACATGCTACCACCCTCGCCTTATTGCCATTTTTTTGATAATTTTTCTTAAGCAGAGACATGCAATTTTTGTGTTATAATAGTTGCCACAGTGGAATTCTTATAAATGTCCACCTATTACCCGAGAATCATTATGATATAAAGAGAAATCTTAAAGGGGTTGGGCACAGTGTTGTACTCCTGTCTTCCCAGCTATGCAGGAGGCTGAGGCAGGAGGCAGGAGGATCACTGGAGCCCAGGAATTCAAGGCTGTAGTGTGCTGTGATCGTGCCTGGTAACAACCACTGCACTCCAGCCTGGGCACATAGCAAGACCTTATCTCTGAAAGAAAACACCCACCCACAGACACACACACTTATAGAAATGTCTCTTAATTCTTTCTTCAAATGATTCTGAAACAATGAGTGTGAATTAGCAAAGAAGATGAGAAAAATAAGTTATAAAAGTATAGCTATGTAAATATCCATCAATGCCATGATTTTTGTAACTTGATTCTACTCTCTAAATAGTGAAAAATGATGGTAAAACTAAAAACTAACAAAATTACAGTTATTTTATAGATGACCTGCCTTGTAAATACAGGCAAGTGGGAGAGATTACAGAAGAGCAATTTGAAATTAGACTTTATGTGCTAATAATCGCAGTTCTGCTGCCATCACATATGCATGGAACTGTATTCAGTGAGGATATTCTTGTTCCATTAACATTTTGTCTAATTTCTGCTTGAACATCCACTTCTCGTTTGTCTTTGCATTTACCGTTTGCCAATGACACACACCGAACTGCTAAGATTCTTAAATGTGAGTGGCATCCATTTTCAAGAAAGAAATGTTGCGTTCATGAAGGGTATTTTTAGGTTTATGGTAAATCTGTTCTCATTTTTAGTTTGTTCTTCAGACAAATAGTGTAATATATACTGTTCTTCCTTACTCTTATCGAATATTTTCTACTAAACCTATCTTTTTTATGATTCTGAAATGCCAGCTTCGGTTTTTTTATTAATTCATACTGACCCTGTGCAGAGCTGTCTGTTTCAACTTAATGGCTGTTTATAATATATGGATGGCATTCCTCTGCCATTAATGTTTAATGAATTGGCTTCTGATTCAATGGAGTCTAATAAAGGTAATCACTAGAATACATTGTCTTTCTGCAATGCCCTAGAAACTTTTTTATTTTCCCTGCTGTCTTCCTCTGGCCCACAGTCTCCTTTTTGCCTCTTCTAGTGTACCTCTCTCAACCCCTTTTTCATTATTCAGTCCAAATGTGTACATTTTTACAGTTAATTTTTTTTACAGGTCAGGATGACAGTCTTGTGTGTAGAAACTTTAAAAAGTATCAGCCTACACGATCACTGGAAAGAAAGAAAACCTTCTTAAATACTGACAGGATGTACACTTATTTACTTATAGAGAGAATAAACATTTTTTTTAAAAAGAAATCCAGGATTCTTCTCATAGGCCACATCCCTAGCTGATCAGTTCTTTTGTGTACTCTAAATTTGAGATGTGTTAAACACAAAATGGGGTTCTGGAATTAGGGGTGGTGGATGCAGGCCTTTGTGTATATACTAAGAAGCATTGATTTTTCACATTTTAAAAGGATAGATTTTATGGTACATGAAAAAATATGTGTCTATTAATATTAACATCTATAGGGATATATTTTATAATATATACTATATTGATATATTTTATATAATTATTATATCATGTATAATATAATAATATACATAAAACACTGGAACTGGATGAGCGAAGGCACAAAGCTTAGCATTTCTTGACACTGCAAACACTCATGCTCACATATACACTCATTTCCCTATTCTTTACTCCCATAAATCAGTTCTTTCTATATTTCTTGTGAAAGGAATTTTAGCTTGCTTATGAACTCGTCTCACTTGTACATTTCTTTGTTACCGAAAAACCTAAACAGAGGCCAGTATTTACACCCGCGTGTGCTCCCCGAAGTATGTCTTTATTCCGCATGGCTTGATCCTGACCGCATTTGCCTCTGTGGTCTGTTACCTCTAAACAGCTAACTAATTAGCCTCCATTCTTTCAAATGCAGGCCCTATTTTTGGAATTACACCTAATTCAAACTGGTTGTTGTGTCCACCTTGGAGCTCTGTGTGGAGCTCTGTGTATCTAAAGCCATGGACTGCAGGTATCTTAGCAGCTGTAAGAACCTTCCTAACTGCTCGAAGGGGTTTCTGGATCCTGCCCTGAGAGACCATTCCAAGTGATTTTTTTAAAGTGTGTTTTATATTTATTTATTTATTTTTATTTAAAAGACTTTATTTTTTTGAATAGTTTTAGATTTTCAGGAAGTTGAGCAGATAGTTCAGAGAGTTCTCATAACACTTTCCCTCCCCGCTACTCCCCACAGTTTCCCCTATTACTAACATCTTGCATAAGTGTGGTATACTTGTCATGTAAATTAATGAACCAATATTGACATGTTATTATTAACTAAAGCTCATAGTTTATGTTAACATTTACTCTTTGCATTTTATGGTTCTAAGTATTTTTACAAATGCATATTGTCATGTATCCACTATTATAATTTCATACAGAATAGTTTACACTGCCCCCAAAATTTCTTGTGTTGAACCCTTGGTAACCACTATGTTTCTGTAGTTTTTATTTTCTATAGTTTTTGCCTTTTCCAGAATGTCATGTAGTTGAAATCATACAGTATATAATCTTCTCAGACTGGCTTCTTTCACTTAGCAACATGCATTTAAGGTTCTTACATGTCTCTTTATGGCTTGATCTTTTTTTAAATCATAGAATAATAATATTCCATTGTATGGATATGCCACAGTTTGTTTACAGCTTCATATATTGGAGGACAGTTTATTATGAATAAAGTTTCTATAAATGTCTCTGAACAGGTTTTTGTGTGAACATAAGCTTTCAACTCAGTTGGATAAATGCTTAGGAACTCGATTACTGGATTCTATGATGAGACTATGTTTAGATTAATAAGAAAGTACCACACTCTCTTCCAAAGTTGCTGTACCACTTTTCATTCCCAGAAGCAATGAATGACAGTTCCTGTCACTCTGCTTCCTTCCAATATTTGATATAGTCAATTTTTTAAATTGAGCCATCCTAATAGGTGTGTAGTAATATCTTCTTGTTTTTAATTTGTAATTCACTAATGAAATATAATGTAAAGCATCTTTTCCTATGCTTATTTTTCATTTGCATATCTTCTTTGGTGAAGTGTCTGTTCAAATCTTCTGCCAAAACTTTGAGTGGCTTTTTTTATTCTTCAGTTTTAAGGGTTCTTTGTATGTGAGATTTTTATCAGGTATGTGTATTACAAATATTTCCTACAACCCTTTGACTTGTCTTTTCAAACAGTATCTTTTGTAGAGCAGAAATTTTTAATTTTAATAAAGCCTAATTTACTGATTTTTTTCATGGATTATTCTTTTGGTGTTGTATCTATAAACTCATTGCCAAACTCAAGTCTAGAATTTTCCCCCTATGTTATCTTCTAGAAGATTTATAGTTTCGCATTTTACATTTAGTTCTGTGATCTATTTTGAGTTAATTTTTGTGAAAGGTGTAAGGTCTGTGTCTAGGTTCTTTTTTTTTTTTTTATTTGGCATATGGGTGTCCAGTTGTTATGGCACTATTTGCTGTAAAGAATCTCCTTTTTCTGTTGAATTAGTTTTGCTCCTTTGTCCAAGATAAGTTGCCTACATTTGTATGAGTCTATTTCTGGACTCTCTATTCTATTTCATTGATTTACTTGTCTGTTTGGTCACCAGTACCATGATGTCTTAATTAGTACAGCTTTATAGAGAGTCTTGAAGTTGAGTAGTGTCAGTTCAGTTTTGTTTTTCATTATTGTATTGACTATTTTGGATATTGTGACTTTCCATATGAACTTTAGAATCAGCTTGTTGATATTCATAGATAAACTTGCTGGGATTTTGATTGAAACTGCATTGAATCTATAGATAAAGTTGAGAAGAACTGATTACTTAACAACACTGAGTCTTCCTGTCCGTGAACATAGCATATCTAGTATATTGACTTATTTAGATCTTTTTTTATTTCTTTCATCAGCATTTTGTATATTTCTCACACAGATCTATACGTATTTTGTTAAATTCATACATAAGTATTTGTGTATGCTAATGTAAATGGCATGTATTTTTTAATGGAAAAATAAGTTTTCATCAAAACTATTTAATGCCCCTTATTCAATTTGGATAATGTTTTTATTAATTAATTTTATCTATAAAGTAATAACAAATGGTTCTGAAGTGAGTAGGCATCTATGGCAAGCACCTTGTCAGGCATAGAGTAAGTCCTTAATAAACTCAAGTTCCCTTCACCAATAAGATAGAAAGTGCCTGAGTTGGGTTTAGGGGAATAAGGCCAAAAGTGGAGAATAACTATATTGATTATTATTAATATAATCTTTGATTCTGGTATATTTAAAAATGTATCACATAGGTAGAACTTCCCCCAAAGTAGAAACACTTACTCAAGGCTATATTCAGGATGCTGACATATCTAGCAACTGCTGCTTCAAACACCAAATTGTTGAATAATAAGGTCATCTTTAGCCTGTGACCACAAATATCCCAGTACCGGAGATAACAATGTTGAGAATAACAGTGCAAGAGCATGGAAAATATATAAAAGAGAAGGAACTACTCAGAACCCATGCATGAATAATTACTTCCTTAATATTCTTAAGAACAGTGCCCCTTAGTGCCTTATAAACTAGGTCTACTGTGACAGAAACTGAGATGATTGCTTGACTGCCAAACCATATTCAAGTGGCTTCTTCACAGCTTGTACAATCTTCAGGCCTGCTCCAAGTGACAAATAAGATAGTCATAAGTGCCTAGCACTCTGGGAGGCCTAGGCAGGTGGATCGCTCAAGGTCAGGAGTTCGAGACCAGCCTGAGCAAGAGCGAGACCACGTCTCTACTAAAAAATAGAAAGAAATGATCTGGACAACTAAAAATATATATATAGAGAAAAAATTAGCCAGGCATGGAGGCGCATGCTACTTGGGAGACTGAGGCAGAAGGATTGCTTGAGCCCAGGAGTTTGAGGTTGCTGTGAGCTAGGCTGATGCCACGGCACTCACTCTAGCCTGGACAACAAAGCGAAACTCTGTCTAAAAAAAAAAAAAAAAAAGATAGTCATAAGTGGAAGGAAGTTCAATTATTTGAACAGTCTTATGGATTTCTATTAGATTTGAAAGTTTGATCTATTGTCAATCTATGCTCCAAGCAGCTAACCATATAGAATGTTCTAAAATAGGCATGTTTTTAATTTCAAATTTCAGTTGTTATTTGCTGCTATATTGGAAAGCACCTGATGTTTTTATATTGTTTTATCCTGCAACATCACTTACTAGTTTTAGATAATTTTCCATCAATTTTTTGCAATTTCTATATAGTCAACTTTGTCATCTGAGGACAAGACAGTTTTATTTTCTCCTTTCCAATCTATATGCCTTTCTTTCCTTTTCTTGTCTTATTGCTTAGCTAGGACTCCCAGTACAACGTTGAATAGGAGTGCTGAGAGGGGATAATCTTGCCTTGCTTTCCAGTAGTATTAATTTCCTGTGGCTTCTGTGACAAATTACAACAAACTGTTGGCTTAAAACAATAGAAATTTATTCTCTCACAGTTCTGCAAATCAGAAGTTCAGGATCAAGGTGTCGGCAGGGTCACACTCCCACTGAGGTCATTGGGGAAAATCCATTCCTTGTCTCGCCTTGTTTCTGATGGCTCCACATATTCCTTGGATTGTAGCTATGACACCCCGTCTCTGTCTCCCTGGTCACATTGGCTTCTCCTTTGTGAGTCTGTTCTATTTCCCTTTGCCTCTGTGTTATAAGGACATTTGTGATGGCATTTACAGCCCACATGTAATTCAGGATAATCTCATCTCACAATCCTTAATTTAGTTATAGCTTTGAAGACCCTTCTTTCAAATAAGGTAACATTTACATGTTTTACAAATTAGAGTTTGATATCTGGGCAACCATTAGTCCACCTATTACATTGATCTTAAAGAGAAAGTACCTAGATTCTCTCTATTAATCATAATGTTATGTTAGCTGTAATTTTTTTATGGATTTTTTCTATAAAGTTGAAGCTTTTAACCATGAAGGAGTGTAGGATTTTGTGAAATGCTTTTCTGTAACCATTGATATGATTCTTCTTCTCTAGCCTGTTGATATGATAGATTATATTGATTGATTTTTAAATGTTAAGCCAGCTTGTATACCTGGAATAAATCCTACTTAGTTGCAGTGTTCAATTATTTTTATACAATATAGATTTGATTTGCTAATAGTTTGTTGAGGATTTTTATATCTGTGTTCACAAGAGAGATTGGTTTCTAGCTTTCCTTTCTTGTGGTGTGTTTTGAACAAATATATTTTGGTTTTGGTATAAGGTAGTGCTGCTATCACAGAATGACTTAGGAAGTGTTCACTCAGCTTCCCTTATCTGAAGGAGATTGTAGAGAATTGGTATCACTTCTTCTTTAATTGTTTGGTAGAATATATCAGTTAAACCACCTGAGCCTGATGTTTTCTCTTTTGGAAAGTTAGTATTTATTGATTCAATTTCTTTAATAGATATAGACCTATTCGGATTATCTGTTTCTCTTAGTGTGACTTTTGGTAGTTTGGTTTTTTTAAGGAATTGGTTCGGTTTGTCTAAGTTATCAAATTTGAGGTCACAGAATTGTTTATAATACTCCTTTATTATCTTTTTAACATTTACAAAATCAATAGTGATGACCCCTCTTTCATTTCTAATGTTTGTAATATATATCATCTCTCTCTCTCTGTTTTCTTGTTAGCCTGGCTAGAGTTTTAGCAATTTTATTAATCTTATTTCAAATAATCAGGTTTTGGTTTTATTAATTTTATGTTTTCAATTTAATTGATGTCTATTCTAATTTTTATTACTTCTTTTTTTCTGATTACTTTAGGTGTAGATTATTCTTTCTCTGACTTTCTGAGATGGAAGTTTAGATTATTATATTTAGATCTCTCTTTTGACAAATATATTCAATGCTTTAAATTTCCTGCTAAGTATTGTTTTCCCTGCATTTCACAAATTTTAACAAGTTGTATTTTTATTTCTATTTAGTTTAAAATATTTTTAAATTTCTCTTAAAAAATTATTGTAGTATGTCTTATGATTTTTTATTGAGAGCCAGTAATGATGTCTAAGGTAATAGTAACTGAGAACATTAGGCTTTTGGTATGAGGTTTTGTGTTAATCTAACTAGGAGCTGGCTGTATTTGATGCTTGCTGTAGCTGAAACAGATACTTCTGTTTCCTTATATATTTTTTTCCCATGTTGTTTTTGGGCTTCTCTAAGAACTGCTTCTAAAATAGAGTCTGGGTCTTTCAGCTCTCAATTGTAATTTACTATTGTTATACCAAAGCCCTCTTCATGTGGTGATGAGGTGTTGTGGAGGGTAGGTACTCTATAATATTATGATTAAATCTCAGAGTTTTGTTGTTGTTTGTTTGGGTTTTTTTAGTGAGTCTGAGTTGTTGGGCTTTGATCTTCCAAAGTGTTTCCTAACCCTTTTCAGTTCCCTAACATTAGATAGGAAGGCTAAAAAGGGCTGGAATTGCCTAATTATTAATACCCCTCTTTCAAGCCAGATAAAACCCTGGTAAAATAGTTTCCCTAGGAGGACAGTTCTTTCTTAGAGATAGCAATCTGGGAAACTGTCAAAATGGTCACTTTTTTCTCACCTGAGGGGATTTTTCTCCAGCCTTCACAATGGGATCATGGTGGGGTTTCTGGAGGTGAAATCCATGAAAGTATGGAGCCCCCCCCAAGACTGAGCCCCTGCAGATTTTTAACCCTCCAGGTAGTCAGTGCTGAGCCTCCAGCAACTTGCCGAAATTACCACGCGTGTCCCTCTCAGTGACTAGGTCCATCTGCTTTAGCTTCACGTAAGCTGATCTTGGCTGTGATTCTTTGTATTTACCTCTTTTTCTGGATTTGGGGGAGGTGGTGTGCCTTGTGACTTCAGTTCTCTGAGGGATCTAAGAAAAGCCATTGATTTTCCGTTGGTTCAGCTTTTTGTCGTCTTGTGAGCGATGACTTCCACCCTCTTTATGTGTACCTCCCGAGAAATCTTCAATTACTTATAGAGAAAACCTGATCCAGAAATTGGGACAACCTTTTAATATAAAAATTGACATTTTCTCATGTTTTCACTATTTTTCTGTCTACCATTAGGATTTCAGCAGGTGATTAAGATGTCACTGATATATATATATATATATATTTTTTTTTTTTTTTTCCCTTTTTTTTGGTCAGGGGAGACAGAGTCTCTCACTCTATAGCCAGGCTACAATGCCACGGCATCAGCCTAGCTCACGGGAACCTCAAACTCCTGGGTTCAAGCGATTCTCCTGCCTCAGCCTCCCAAGTAGCTGAGACTATAGGTGTGCACCACCATGCCCAGCTAATTTTTCTATTTTTAGTAGGGATGGGGTCTTGCTCTTGCTCAGGCTGGTCTCAAACTTCTGAGCTCAAGTGATCCTCCTGCCTTGGCCTCCCAGAGTGTTAGCATTACAGGCGTGAGCCACTGCGCCCGGCCATATTTTTCTTTTTTAAGTAAATAAAAGTTCTAGGTACTGTACCTTTTGCACCTTTGAAATAGGAGTTTTAAAAATATTTTGTGATTCACCTTGTTCAGTTGTTATGTAAACATCATTGAGGCATTTCCATTTGCTGAGGCAGGTTCTCTCACCAGTTTTGTATTTTGTAGACTCAGACAGGATGGGTTATGAACGAGAACCCTGATGTCTTCCGCACTTTTAGTCTCCTTGCTCTCAGCTTTGAGAAAAATGCTTGTGAGAATGCCTGGTCTTTTCACAAAATAGGCCAACTCTTTCAGACTTCATCTGCTAGGCTGCTTCTGTCTCTATAAGGAGACATTGGAGTATAAAAAGTTTTTAAAAAATTTTCCAAACTACTACTTAAAACTATCCTGATGATCAACTGGGAGAAGATCAATAATTGTTGCATTGTTTTTTAATTTGTAGAAACTGGCTTGATTTGTGCATACATAAAAGGGTGTCTAATGTCAAAACCACAGATTTCAAGGTCCTGTTGTATGGTAAGTTTAGGATTGATGCTGAGAGACCACATGAAAATAGAGTATATCAGTTTAGTTTTGGTAACTGTTTCTCCTTTATAGGAACTTTGACCCTTTATAATCTGACAGGACAAGATTACCCAAACTCAGCCTTCTTTCCTAAGTATGCATTTATTTATCACATATGATGGGCCCAGCACTGTGCACAGAGTACACCTCTGTAAACTCAAAGAGGTTTTTGTTTAGTGGGCGTAAGATAAATGTTGACTGTCAACTTTCCGTAAGACTACCAGAAAAACTTGTTAATTAGACAAAGCTACACTTTTAAACCTACTGCACTAAGAGAGTTAGACCACATCGAAAGAATCTAAGTAGTTTTTCAAAATAGAGAAATTAGGAGAGCACGTTTATGGAGTTTAGGGCTCAGTCTGGGTAATTTTAAGGTAGGTCTTGGAAGTCAGGGTGCTGATTGGAATTAGACAGGAGTTTAGGACAAAATAGCTTTGTGTTGGTGGCATAGGGAAGTGAAGATCTTGAAATAAGCCATGATGAATAAGCTCACTGCCCTGCTAAGTAAACTCTTTTAGTTGATTTCAAGGGGTTTTTTTGTTGTTGTTGTTCCAAAAGCAAGTATTTCCCAGAGCAGGCAGCTAAGTTGTTTTTGCTTGTTGTCAGTAATAATGAACATAGTATTAAAAATATACCTAGTTCCAGAATTTTCACAGAGGGACAATAAATTGTTTCAGTTATCACAAGTAAATGAACTTGAATTCTTAAATTGTAGCCATAAGGAGGATTTAAATAAAATACAACAATCCTTACCCAATTAAATGAAGGAAAAGGAACTTTCTCTTCCTTGGTACTGTCTTTGTTTTTATAATTAGATAAATGTGGGGAAATGTCTTTTGTTCTAACATAATTTCGTTTGGGAATGCAATTTAAAATAGATTTTTTTTCTTAAAGCAAAGTGATAGATCTTTCTATTGCAGTTGCAATCATGCATGCTAAATTTGCATGAGCGTTTCCACCGACGTCTTCAATGTATAGGCTGCACTGGGCTGATCTGGGCCTTATGGGCAGTCTGGGCACCAAGGACATGGCTCTCTCTTAAAACCTTGTTTGTTGTGGACCTGAATAGACTAAAATTTCTAGACTCATTCTAGTGGACTCCAAGAGACTGCCTGTTCTCTATTTTAATAGATTTGTCTCTTTTCAAGTTATTCGAAATAGTACTGCCTTGAATTTGGGATTGTTGCTTGCTGCTGTTGTAGCTATGGATAGATTTTTGTTATAGGTATATTTTTGTTTCCATACCATTGTAAACAGAGCTTATGATTATTATTCTCAAATGTGCACAGGGAAGTATAAAATTTAAATTGATGTCTCCACGTAATAAATGTGGATCACTCATCTCATATATAAGTTAGGTTCTTAGGCAAGTATTCAGGTAAAGGTTTTTTTGTCCATTCGTTCTTCAAATATTTATTGAGTGACTGATATGTAGCAATATATATCCGAGTGCTAGGGTTTTGGAGTTGGGGGTTTAGAGGTGAACAAAATGCAAGTAATGCCTGCCCTCAAGCAGTTTATAATCTAGAAAGGTAGATGTTAAACCAAGAATGAGACATGGAAGTTTAGTATCAGAGCTCTGAGTGGTGTGAAAGAGAGGTATCTGATGTTTTAAAACCACATAATAGTGTATTAGGAGGGGAAGGTTGAACTGAGAGTAGAAGGAAGATAGGGAGAGTGGTCTAAGTAGAGAAAACACATATGTAAAACCCTAAAGAGGAAGGAACTAGAGCTCAGAGACTTACCAGTACTGTCGAAATGTAATTTGTCATAGTCATGTTCTTTAAATTGTCTTCTTTAAATATTAATTATTTTAATAAAGATTATATAAGTGTTTTTAATGTTTAATGCACACAAAGATGAGATGCTTTTATTAATGTCTCTAAATGTTTCAGGTCATTATTCCTTTTGTGATTTTAAATATTTGTGAAAACTCTTTCAACATGCCCTTCAGAAAGATTGAGCTCTCACCTGTATACTTGTCAACAGAAGTAACACGTTCACATTAAATAAACAAACCTAGAACTTAGGAAGTACCATTATGTTAATTGCTGCCTTGTAATTGTTATTTACTGTCATTTTGTTTATTGACAGTGACTAGAATCACACTAGCAGTATAATCAATGTAAGAATAGTGAGGCATCTCTTTTAAACAGACGAATTACACTTCTAATTTAATAAAATTTCTTCTAAAAGAGAATTGGATATTAATTCAAAGAAATATGAAGTTTTTATTCCACCCTGGGCTTATGCAGAACATTAGAGAAATCCCCAAATCTCTGAATCTTCATTTTCCAATTAACTGAAAGACAATGATCAAATTGCCTGTCTAAGCAAATTATTTCTTACTGTAGATGTTCTTCTTATGCAAATCTTGCATTTTGAGTATAATGTTGTAAGAAGCCAAGTCTGATATATGAAGTTTTTACTTAATCCTTTGTTTACCTGTTAGGGAAATAACAGATTCAGCTATTAATACATGTAAGTGAGTCATACTGAATTCAGGCTGAATTCTTAGCCACAGGTTAATCTGATAGTGCCTCCAAGCCCCAATTCAAGGGGTGCCACTTGATTTACCATTATTGTCAGTCATCTGGTTTTGTTAGCAGTGTATGAATAGAGCTATAGAGTTTCATTCTCAAAATCACTGTATCCATTTGCACATCACAAGGTAGAAGGCAGGCCTACACAACTGTCTGCTGGGGCATTTGCTGTTGGAGATCATCTGTCTTGATGTGTAGGTCCACTTCTCTTTTTACTGAATTGAGAGATTACAGTTCTAGCATATCTGTTCCTATGACCTCAAACTCAGTTTGTACAAAGTGGCCAGTCGGTGATGCCCTCATCCTACTAAAGTTCAGAACTGCAGAATATTCTTTGATTAGTTTTGGGAATCCTCAGACTGTCAGCCTCTCTCTACTCACGATGTGATGAGTTCACTTTGGGGAAAATTGACAGAGTAAAACAGGACTCATCATTACCACTTCCTGTAGATGTCCTGTGCCCCAGGGAGTCCCACACACTGCCTTTCCTGACATGTGATGATTTTTGCTGCATATTATCTGGTCCTGATCTCTGCCTTCCCAAATTTCCATTGTTTAACGTCCAGTCCATGTATCTCTGGTCCATGTCGCCTTCCCTGACTCTCCCATCCTAGCTGAGAGCTGTATTTCTCTCTTCTGGATCTTGAGCTTCATTTCTAGCAGTACAAGTCAGATTCTACCTCTTATTGAGTTAATTGTATAAATGTCACTTAACTCTAACTCCCTGAGAGTAAGGATACAGTCGTGTTGGTTTTATATTCCCCAGAGCACTAACCATGTGCTAGACCATCAGCAAAGCATTCTTGGGTGGACTAGCATAGGGGAGCCAGTATTGTGGTGTAGAACTTGAGCTCTGGAGCCTGGCTGCCTGGGTCTAAGTTTCAGCTCCACTAATTAATTAGTAGCCTTTATGATCCTGGACCAGATTGTACCTCAGTTTCCTCATTGGGTTGTTGTGAGAATTTAATGAAACAATGTACATAAAGTACTTAGTATTACACCTGGCGTTTGGTAAGTGCTCAGAAAATGTTAACAATTATTAATAGGAATTCAGAATGTGCATGGAACCTACACATTGCTATCTGTTCTTTTATATAGTCACAGATATTATTTTGAGCACGAGCTTTGTGCTAGGCATTGTGCTGTGATGAGACTGAAGAAATGAATGATAAATATCTTAACATGGAAAAGAAGTATTCATAGTAGCAATGAGAGCTCAGTGTGGCTTAGTATGGTATATTTATTTGACAGTGATGTGATGATAATGGGGAACAGATGTACCATAAAGTGAGTACCATTTGACCTTGATATGTACTGAGTGCTTGATAATACCTAGGGACCTGGATTCTAACATCAAAAAGTAAAATTATTTTTAGGTCATTTCTGATCTCTACTTTAGCCGATTGCTAACTTCTTAGTGAACAAGCTCATTATCAGAGACGCTAATAGGGAATAACATAAACTAAGATTTTACTTCCTTGTCTTTCCCTTTGTCTTTGCTAATAAGCTATCAGTGACCTCAAAGGTGGGCAGAGGAAGGTAGCAACAGTCTGTTCTTCATCACTGTATGGATTCTTGGTGATACACAACTGGAAGAAAATCCCCCATAGGTCAAGCATAAACCCTATTTTGCTGATTTTGGTAGAACATCCTGCTTTCTCTAGTTTATGACCTTTGACAATTGTCTTCTAATGCCCTTTCCGTTTCCTATTGAAAGAAGATCATCATCGTCAGTACCGTCTGCTGTGCATCATGGTTTAATAGCAAGATATGTGGCTTTCTCTGGGAGAACAAAATCCTTTCACGTGTTCCTCTGGTTCTGTGTGGATTCTTCTCTTTCTGCTGTTACCTTCTTCTCTCCTGTCTTTCTTACACACTTGGAAATGGGTGAAGCTAAACTAATCCCTGAAGTTGAATATAGAGCCCTACTTTGAATCATGGCCCATTTTAATTTGAGTTTTTGCCTACCTAATTATTTGCTGGAAAATACTTCCATTTGGCTTTTAATAGGGGTCATTCTGTGAACAGTATTTTATAACCAGTTACAGATTTCAAAGTTTTACATTTATGTGATAATTTATAGTCTGAGTGCTTTTATACTTGCACATCCATTATAATTCTGCTGCCTGTTCCCTGAGAGAGGGAACTGCTTCTCTGTCCCCCATATTGCAGGTGAGGTCATTGAGGCAAATTCCTGGGATAGGGAAAATGTAGAATCTGTTTCAGGAAGAGAGAACCATTTCACTGTGTAAGTAATAGAAACTCAAAGTGACTTTAAACAAAATAGGGATTTTATGTTAAGGACTCAGGTCTGTCTCACCACAACAGAAAACAGAGAGTATGCCAGGGCCTCACAAAGAAAGGCAAGAACCACAGTTGTGGTGTGAATCTTGGCTTGCACTCCTTTTTCTCTGTTAGCCAGCCTTTGATGCTTCGCTTTACCTGGGGCCCCACATGTCCGGGCAACATGGTCTCCTGGACTACTGAGTCTCTAGTGCCTGAGCTCAGCGGATAGATAGAAGCAAACTCAGCCCTTGAATACTAATTGCAAATTCTCTAGAATCTGAATGGCTGGCCCAGTGTTGGGTCAGTGTTGGGCACACCCTTGGTCATTTCAGTTCTGAGTTCCTATGAGGCTTGGTCATTTTCAGAGAAAAGTGTGGGCCTGCATAGACATTCAAAGAGTCTTCTGACCAATCCATGAGTTTATTAGAATTACAAGGCCAGAGTATGTCCACCTGTAAATGTGTAACTTGCCATTTTTATGACTTGGAATAATAATTTTTAATGAAGTTAGTTATTGCCCCCTCAAAGTTCCCATAAACTTGGTGGATTCCTTACTTAAACTCTCATTTTGTTTGAACATTTCTGTCTGTCTCCTTCACTAGACTGTGAGGTTTTTGAGGACAATGACTCTGTGTTATTCAGTCTTCAGATTCTCAATGCCTGGCACAATGCTAGTATATTTTAAGTGCTCAGTAAGTGATGATTGAATGAAGAACTAGACAAAAGATTAATTGTTTACATCAAAGGGTATCTCTTTGAGCTCCCACATGTGTAAAATCTGTTTTATGTTTAAATCACAAACAACTAAACGATAACTTAGACAAAAATATCTGGCAAAAGTGATAAGCAACTTTTATGTTGTTGGGAAGTACTAACCCATAATGCAGTCATAGCTCACCAGGGAAACAAACACCAAGATTCCTCGCAAGAACAGCCAGCAGGTGATTCCAACGGAAGTGTAGCTGCTGGTCAATGGAAGATAACGATTTTAAATGGAAAGATATTCTAGATTTCAAGTGAACTGACAGTAAAATTCCAGCGATTGAATACATCAACTGAAGGTTTCAAATAAGTTGAAGAGATAGAAAACTGACAATATCTGGAATGCTCACACTTATGCCCTTAGGTACTCTTTTTTTAGTTTTTTTTTTTTTTATTTTGAAAGTTTTAAACTGATCATTTGCTTGATTAGTTTTCTATTGTAGCCATGAGAGATTACGACAGACATAGTGACTTGAAACAACAAAAATGTATTATTTAACAATTCTGAACATCAGAAATCTTACATAGGCCTCACTGGGCTAAAATCAAGGTGTCAGCAGGGCTGTGTCCTTTCTGGAAGGTCTAGCAGAGAATCCGTTTCTTCGCTTTTTTCAGCTTCTCATCTTCCTCTATCTTCAAAGCCTGCAAAGGCAAGCCAAGTCCTTCTCATTTCTCATTACTGTGGCCTTCTCTTCAGCCTCACTCTTTCCTCTTTTAAGGATCCTGTGGTTACATTGGGCACACTTAGCTAATCCAGGACAACCTCCCTACCTTAAGGTCAGCTGATGAGCAACCTTCATTTCATCTGCAACCTTAGTTCCCCTTTGCCATGTAAGCACATTCAAGGGTTCTGGGTACTAGAATGTGGACATCTTTGGGTGGCCATTATTCTGTTTACGATGCCTACATCTACTGTGAACATACCTCGTAGGTACTGTGGAGGATATAAAGAGAAATAATACATAGTTGGTACAATCAAGGTGGTTTACTGGCTAACGAAAATGTCAACTCCAGATAATCTAAATCACATATGATGACAAATTCTCTGTCTCAAAATTTCCTTCACCACTTACTCAACAAATGTCCAGCCTCTTGGTCTCTGACTGTGCCAGTCCCAAGTAATATCTCCTAGTCACGATTTTAGAGTTTTATCTTTTGAGCATCTAGTTTGTGTAAAGGCCTAAAATCAACACACCAGGGTATATGGCTGTGAATGAGACATCATTTTTTGAACAAACAAATGAATATATTGCTATAAATAAAGTATGAGATAATTTTCCTCCAAACTGTGAGTGATCTAATCTGAGAATGAGAACCGAAAGTTGAAAATTATCCCAAAGTTATGCCACACTTAACATCCTCAGTCTAAATGCTATAAGAGATGCAGATTCTTAAGCATAAGACTATTATGCTGAAAACTTTGAAGTTTGGACTCATTTTCAAGAAGTTAAAGCAATAGAGTATTAATGGAAGAAAAGCTTTTTTTAGTTACCTTGTTTGCCCATTTAGACTTCAAGGACAAGTTTAAGGATCTATGAATGATATCCATAGTTTGCATTTAAATTTGAAGGTTATTTATTAAGTGACATTTTCAGTGAAATACAAAAGCTACCTCCTGGTTGGTGATAGCGCAAAGTCATTTTTGGTACGTGTGAGAGAGCAGTGAATCAGAATATTTATAGTTTAGCACTTTTAAAAATGTCCTTCAAATATGTGTGCATATAATAGCCTCATAGAATATCAAGTCCAAGTTTTACAGGACTTAGGCTAAATATCACACAGCTTTGATAAATGGGTTTGTACTTATATGTTCACTGTGGTCAACAATCTGGAAAAATTATAATGATAGAAAAATTTGTTAGGAGCAGTCCTAGATAACATGTTTTTATTTTACCTGAATTGACCATTAATAAACCCTTAAATATCAGTGAATAAATTAATGATATATAAGGTAAAAAATGCTGAGTATGGATGTGTAGTCATATGCTAGTTAAACCTTCATGATTCTTTTTTTTCTTTTTTTTGAGACAGAGTCTTGCTCTGTTGCCCAGACTAGAGGGCCATGGCATCAGCCTAGCTCACAGCAACCTCAAACTCCTGGGCTCAAGCAATCCTTCTTCCTCAGCCTCCCAAGTAGCTGGGACTACAGGCACACACTACCATGCCCAGCTAATTTTTTCTGTATATTTTTAGTCGTCCAGCTAATTTGTTTGTATTTTTGGTAGAGACGGGGTCTTGCTCTTGCTCAGGCTGGTCTCGAACTCCTGAGCTCAAATGATCTACCTGCCTCGGCCTCCCAGAGTGCTAGAATTACAGGTGTGAGCCACTGCTCCCAGCGTGCCTTCATGATTCTTAAACTGGCATTTTGTAGAGTCAATTGGTGTTGTGTTCAGAGGCCCATGGAGACCTAAGATAAACATGCTATATCTTTTCAGGAATTTTGCTTATATATTTGAGGGAACATAGTTAAATATTTTACCTTCTAAGTAATTTAAAATATTTTTATATTACAACAAAAATCATAATATTATTGAGAACACAATTCACATAACATTTTTATAACAGCATTTTTCCATCTCATTTTATCAAGTATTTGAAAACTTTTATTACATTATGCAATTTGAAAGCATTTCCCATTTATGGATGTATGTGAGAGAGAGAGAGAGAGAGAGAGAGAGAAGTCAAATAGCCCTACAGGGTTTATTATTTTTAAAAAAATAAAGCAAAACTACCTCTCTTTTTCTCATTCCCTAACCCCCCTTTTTAACTATTACTGTGTGTTTACACTGCTATTTCTTTTTTTCTTTTGGTAACATTTCAAGACTTTTCTCTCGATGTTTCCCCTGTGGAAGCAGAAGATGTAACTAATCTTCCCTTCTGTACCTTCTTCATCCCACTGCAGTTTTGTTGTAAACTTGATGAAGTCAATATTAAGTATTTATGTTAGTATACCATTTAACTGTCATCTAAAGCTGAACCATGCAGTAAACTCCCATCATATTTCCTATCCTGCCTGACTTTTGACTCCTCTGGGTATAACAATTACCTTTGTTGTTAAAAAAATATATATATATATTCGTTTGGTTTTATAAATAAGTATCATTGCCTTGGACCCAAAATCTTTACCAGTTGTCTAAATACCTTCTCAAGATGTTCACACACTTCTGGTATTCTATCAGTTTCATCCTTCTGGCGAGTTCTCTCCTGAAGCCTTGCCGTCAGCTGTTGCTGGTGCACTCCACATCCATACACCCTCTATTTTACCGTCTGTAGAAGCAAAGCCTAAGTCATTGGCTAGCATGGTGGCATGGCAGCCTCCTGGCTGTAAGGAGTGAGAGAGGAGGTCTGGGGATCTGACTGCTTCTTTGTCCTCTTTTCCCGTTCCTTTTTTGGGGAACAGCTTTATTGAGATATGATGTGTGTAGCAGACCAGTCATCCATTTAGTAGTTAGTATATTCACAGGGTTGTTCAGCCGTCACTACAGTCAATTTTTACCCATATTCATTACCCCCCAAAAAAACCCATACTCATTAGGAGTCACTGCCCATTTCTCTTGAAACCCACTCTTGTCTCTATAGATTGGCCTATTCTGGCCATTTCACATGAATGGTATCACACAATGTGGGGCCTTTGGTGACTGGCTTCTTTCACAAGGTATTTCCAAGTTGTAATATGTATCAGTACTTTATTTCTTCGTATTGCTAATAACATTCCATTGTATGAATACACTGCATTTTATTTATCATTTTACCAATCGATGGACATTT
The DNA here is from genome assembly GCA_963575035.1 of Avahi laniger. NCBI lineage: Eukaryota > Metazoa > Chordata > Mammalia > Primates > Indriidae > Avahi > Avahi laniger. The sequence goes on along the minus strand of CAUYSK010085556.1, from coordinate 3,374 downwards.
TGGGAATTTCCACTCTTTTGCTCTTATGAATAAAGCTGTTGTGAATATTCAGGTACGAGTTTTTGTGTGGACACATGTTTTCATTTCTCTTGGGTATATAACTAGGATGGAATTGCTGGGTGACATCGCTTCCTCCCAATGCAGCTGCTCTCTTTTGAGGCTACCCCCTCTTTTCTCAGGCAGTACTTTCACTTTCAGTAAAAGTTGTTGCTTGCTTGATTTATGTGGTGTGTCCTGAAATTCTTCTCCCAAAGAACACCAACAACTTGGAAAAACCTCCACTTGGAGACCAGTAACAATTTTATGACTCTATGTTTAAACTTTTGAGGAACTTTCAGAATATTTTCCAAAATGGACATACCATTTTACATTACCACATGCAATAAATTAGGGTTCTAATTTCTCCCCACCATTACCAATACTTGTTATTAACTGTTTTTAGTTACAGACATCCTCATGGGTGTTAAATGGCATCTCATGGTGGCTTTTATTATTTATTTTTATGAGACAAGGTCTTGCTGTCTTGCCTAGGCTATAGTGCAGTGTCATCATCATAGCTCACTGCAACGTCAAACTCCTGGGCTAGAGCAATCCTTCTGCCTCAGCCTCCCAAGCAGCTGGGACTACAGGTGTATACCACCTCACCCAGCTAATTTTTTCTATTTTTCATAGAGACAGGGTCTTGCTATGTTGCCCACACTAGTCACAAACTCCACACCTAGCCTCACGGTGGTTTTGATTTGCATTTTTTTGATGGCTGGTAATGTTGAGCATCTTTCCATGTGTTCATTGGCCATTTGTGTATCTTGTTTAGAGAAATGTATATTTAGATTCTTTATCAATTAAAAAATCACATCATTGAGTTCTAAGAGTTCTTTATATATTCTAGATACAAGTTTCCTTCACGGATATATGATTTGCACATATTTTATCTCATTTTCTATTGTCCTTTCACTTTTTTAATAATGTCCTTTGAAGCAAAAACTTTTAACTTCTGATAAAGTCTAATTTATGTGTTTTTTTCTTTGTTGGTGGTGGTGTTTATGCATTTGGTGTCATATCTATGACACCATTGCCTATCGCTTATGAAAATTTACACTTGTGTTTTCTTCTAAGTTCTATAGTTTGAACTGTTACATTTAGGACTTTGATCTATTGAGTTAATTTTTGTCTATGGTATGAGGTAGGAGCCCAACTTCATTCTTTTGCATGTGGATCTCCACTTGTCCAAGGACCATTTGTTAAAAAGACTATTCTTTCCTCATTCGCTTAGTGTTTTAAGATATCAGGACTCAAATACATTTCCCACTGTGCTGAATATGCCCATGTGTGATTTTCATTTTCAGAGTGCATGCTCTTTCTTCACCATCAGCATGTGCTTCAGTAGACAGGTTTGGAAAGAATTGGTGTGAAAAAAACAAACTTAGGTGGCTATGCCCAAACCAAGAAGCTCTGGGAAGTCGACTTTTCATCGAAAGAAGCCATTGAAGATACGCAGGGGAAGGCACATACTAAGTTAGAGGACAGCATTGGATCATGAATTTTCAATATTTCCCCCAAGCAGGTGAAAATTAGTTCTTGAGAGCAATAAAAATCTTCCTTTTTTTATGTAGAAAGCACAGATATATACATGGTACATAAAAAGATATACAGGAAATTTGTGGTATTAAAATTTCAAGGGAGCAATTAGAAAAAATCATGTCTGAAAAGGCTCTTTAGTGAGATGATAATTAAACAATGATTGAGAAACAATAGGTGAGATGAAAACCACACTTCTAAATATTCTTGGAAATCCCTTAAGTGGCCTGTGATGTGTATATATATATATATGGTTTTGGTATAATGATGTGCACTTGAACATTGGAGAACCACCTAAATGTAAAGAGGGAGAAAAGGAGAATCTATGTCCAAGGAACTGGTTTTTGAAACCATTCCTAGTAGAAGCTTTAGGGAGACTGTACATGGTTCACCTGCAGTGTTTGCTTCATTGTCCTTTTTTTTTGAGACAGGGTCTCACTCTGTTGCCTGGGCTACAGTGCAGTGGTGTCATCACAGCTCACTACAACCTCAAATTCCTGGGCTCAAGTGATGCTCCTGCCTCAGCCTCCTGAGTAGCTAGAATCAAAGGTGTGTGCCACCATGCCCAGCTAAGTTTTTAAAATTTTTGTAGAGATGGGGTCTCGCTATGTTGCTCAGTCTGGTCTCAAACTTCTGGCCTCAGTGAGAGGCCTTGGCCTCCCAAAGTGCCAGGATTATCCATTGTCCTTTTATATTAACTCTCTGTTAACTTAATATCTGATGATGTCTTTGTCGTTAGTGTTATTAGGATTATGTAATGGTCTGCATCTTATCATGGTTATGTGTGGTGTGTGTTGGGGAGGTTTACAAATCTTTTCTTAAATATTCCTTATGATAATCCTCCATTGTAATACTTTTGTCCTTTAATCTGTAGCATTCTGGCCACTGGTTTTGTTATGTGTAACGTGGCCTGAGTTATTGGTAGAAAGGCTTTATCAGTGACCGTATGGCTAAATGTATTGAAAATCCCTTTACCACTTGAATCTGCCTTTCCCTGGTTTTGATTTAGCTGTTTTATCCCGCCTGTACATGAAAGTATTATATATGCCCACTAGGGTGCTACTACTACAGAGTAGGCCTCAGAGAACATTTTCTCCTTGGAATTCAAGTATTGTAAAGTAAGGCTGAATGGAGGATTTGGTGGAAGGCTTTCTCTGTGGATCTGCCTCTAATATTTTTCTCCCCACTTTGGTACATATTAATACAGTGGAAGATGATGGCACATATTTCATTGATGGTATTCTTAGCCAACCACTTCAGGATATAACAAGCTTAATTTCAACAGATAAAATGATTCAAAAGAAAAATATTTAAGATAATCAGTCAAGTTCCCAACACAAATCTAAAATGTCTCCAATTAAAAAAAATTCACTTTCTCCAGACCATTTTTCTGGGAGGCTACAGATTATTCCAGCGTGGTCAGCTAGATTGTAAAGGAAGAATATATTGAAAGATGTACTTAAGCTAAACACTTTATTTCTTTAGTTTTTATTTTCTTATATAGTTTACATACAACAAAACACACGTTTTAAGTACACCAGGTGCTGAATTTTGTTAAATGGATACACCAGTGTAACCACGCAAGCTGTAGAGTTGTGTCACTGGGTCAAAAATTTCCTTCAGTCTTTTGCATTCAACCCCCTCCCTACCACCCCTGCCCTCAGGCATCCACTGATCTGCTTTCTGTCACTGTAGATTACGTTTGGCTTTTTTAGAATTTTGTATAGATGGAATCATGCAGCATGTATCATTTTGTGTCTGGCTTCTTTCTCAATCTTGTTACTGCATGTATCAGC
>CAUYSK010085555.1:0-22123 GCA_963575035.1 Avahi laniger | reverse complement strand
GCTTGAAGATGACTCTGACAGTGTCTTCACAGGGTCTTTCCTCTGTGTTCACACAGAGAAAATGAGTGAGCTCCTTGAATGTCTTTTCTTATGAAGACATTAATCCTGTAGGATCAGGACTCTACTCTTACGACTTCATTTAATCTTAACTACCACTGTAAAGGCCCTAACTCCAAATACAGTCACACTAATGTTTAGGCTTCAATATATTAATGGAGGACCATAATCACTGAGTCTATAACATAAATATAAGAAGATAATGTCCATGAGTATGGATAAGGTAAAAAAAGAATTAGTATGAGCATCAGCCTATTTCAGCAACTGAAAAAAGCCCAATGTGTGGAGCAGAATTGGTAGGTTGGGACAAGTATGAGATAAAGAAAGATTGGAATGGAGTGATAGCTGCAAGTTATGATTTTGGGATTTTTATTTTAAACCTGAGGGAAGACCATTGAAGGCATGAAGCTGGGTGGTAATACAATGCAATATGTTTTGGAAACATCACTCTGTTGGCTACACTGAGAATAGACTAATTGTGGGTAATCCTTCATATACAGAGAACTAATCAAATATGGAAAGATAAGTGAAAAACAGGCAAAACTATGAACAAAGTATTTACAGAATTAATACAAATTACAAAATATTGAACACTCTCTGCTAATAAAAAATGCTAATTAAAACCATTGATGGGATATCATTTTTATCTTATCAGATTTTTATTAAAGTGGACCAATTACATTAAATTTCAAACAATGTTTTGGAATAGGGTCAAACTGAGATGGTTTGATTCTTTGATGTTTTTATACGAAAGCAGACAAACCAAACATTGGGTTCAGCAACACTGAGTACCTAGATGACATCAAGAAAATGGATGCCGCACTCTTGTTTCCATTTCTCTAGCAGTACCAGCTCTCAATGGTCATATAGAAATGTGTCTGGGTTTGGGTCACAATGCCAGTTGAGGTTCTATTGACAATTGTTTTAGTTTGTTGGGGCTATTATAACTAGTAACCATAGACTGGATGGCTTATAAATTACATAAATTTATTTCTCACATTCTAGATGCTGGGAAGTCCAAGATCAAGGTGCTGCCTTTTCATTGTGTCTTCATGTGGTGATAGGGGGAGGGACCTCTGGGGCCCCTTTTAAGCAGACTATTCCAATTCATGAGGGCTCTATCCTCATGATCTAATTACCTCCCAAAGGCCCTGTGTCCATCCTGCTATCATTACCTTGTGGGTTAAGATCTCAATATATGAGTTTTGGAGAGACCAAGTTTATTCAGATCATAGCAGAAATTATTTGGGCAGAAAAGTTGTGATTTGGAGAAAAACTAAAATTATCAAAATGGTCTGGCCGGTTCCATGCAAGGAAATGTAGACAGACCCTAATGCCAACGGTGGCCTGATCGAGGATGTTAGAAGTCAATGTCAAGACCACACAAACAGCCACCCTTCTCTTTCCTCCTCCCTGGACAAGATACAGGCTCTCTAGAGTAGAGAAAATCAGGAATAGCAAAATCCCAGAAAAGGGAATAAAACATACTTATGAAAAAAGAAAATGCTTGAGGAAGGAATTACAAAGAATTATAGGAGTGCTAATGCTTGAGATCTGCCCAGGGCAGACACGAGGCTCAGAAAAATGGAAAATACTTACTCTTATATAAGAGATTTCCATTTTGTGGTAGATTTTTGCATTTGAATTTTGACAATCCAATTCGTATTTGGTACACTATCCTCACTTAAACAAAATGGCAAAACTTAACCTTTAAAAGAGTTAGTATCCTATAATTTTAGTTCAGAGAAACTGTCCAAAGGAAGTTATCAGAAACTTGAGGGATCCTTCATAATATTTGTCATGATGTTATTCATATTAAAAAAGTGTGGAAATTATTACATATTATGCAGCTATCCAAATCGTGTTTTCCAAAATATCTTATTCACATGGCTATCTTCTCGCAATATGTCGATAGGAGAAAATATGTGCATATTTACAGTTTATACATATGCGCATGCATATGCACACATAAATATGTATACATTAAAAGCAAACCTGCCAATCTATTAATAATGATTACCTTTGCTAAACCGGTGATATTAAAAAAATCTCCTTATTTTTAATACTTCTATAACAATCATATATTGCTTTTCTTCTTTGCGGTTGTGTGAAAAATAAAATATGTATTTTCTTCCTTGTAAAAGATTCAAACAACACTGAGATACTGCAGAGTCATATTTCATTTTAGGAAAGGCATTTCTGGCGATATCACATAATTAAAAGTTTGCATAAATTACCCAGTCTCAGATATTCCGTTATAGCAGCACAAAATAAAGACAAGAGCCCACTACATTAAAATGTTGCCTCTTCTAAATCTCTCCTCTTATATAAATATGGGTACCGCTTAATTTTTTTTTTGCTATACTCAGTATGATTCATGTTAGCAAATTATCCTGTAAGTGCCATTTTAAAAATTAATAGTTTTCTATCTATCCTGACGATATCCCACAATCATCATGGTCAAAATGCAGTGAATCTACTAATAAAGATGTGTCGTGGACAGAAGGTAAAATAGTTATTAATAGAAGTATTTAATAAATTTCTAACAATGAAATAAAATAAATTTAGCTTAGGAAATAAGTTTATTGCTATTAGAGATTGACATTGATGGAGATTGTTATATTCATTTCCCAACTTTACATAAGTTACATTTGGCTTTTGTGATGGTGGTCCTCACCTAAATTTTACTTAAACATAAATAGTTCAAATTATATCATTTTATTAAAACTTTTTAAGAAATAGAAAAATTCAAATTTATAATAAAGTTTGATTAGGAATGCTGTTGTCATATTTTTCAATAAATCAGCCTATAATGACTCAGGACTTAAGCAGGAATGTTGTGCATGTATATATTTTCAGTTTTAGAAGAAAAAGACGCTTAACAGATGGAGCAATTTTGAACTTTACACACAGTTGCATTCATCTTATGCACAAGTCCATGCAGCAGGCAAGCCAACTTGAGAGTTTAATTCCACATTAGGATAATGCTTGGAAGGGTAATCCTATTCGCACTGCAGGATAAGGATGCCTGCATAGTGGCTTTGGCCTATAAAATTGTTAGCTATAAATTCTGAACTGACATTATGAGCTTCTTAACTTTAAACCAGCTTTTTCTTAGCAGCCTGTTGCCAAGAGTAGGTTATTTGCCCCATAAATCCACCTAACCAATTACATTTTCCTTTTTGAATTCATTTGGCAAGTTTACCCAAAGTAATAAAATCTACTTTTCATACAGATTATCTTATTCTGGACATAAAAATCACATATATGTAAAAGACAGATAATGTATTATGTATGGAACATTTTTGTTTACAAGAGTAGATTTAAATAACACCAGGACAGTTTTATTTTTATTGTATTTAAGCATAAAACAGAATCAATCAGCTGTTTATTTGAGTCAAGATAAATGTTCGCAATATTTTTTAAAGAAAATCAAAAAGGAAGTTAAAATAACTCTTTGTTTACTTAGTTTTTATAAAGTAGCACTTAAATCTGATTGCTCCAGTGTGCACCTAGCCTGTGAGTTTATACAATAGATACAGTTGGTATCTATTTTTTGCTGCTGTGGCGTGACCATACATGAGCACAGGAAGGTAAGCTCCAAGGACACTTGATCTATGTCTTCCCTGCCTTCTTCATTCAAATACTTGCTAGAAGTCTGTGGCTTTAAGCAGCCAAGTGTGAACAAAAGTGTTTTAAAGGCAAATATTTTTGCTCTTAGCTCTTAGTTTTCCAAATGGAGATGTTAAAGTAAATTAAAATGAAGATCAAGTCTGAAGAATTCTCAAGCAGACAAAGCCAGTTAGGTCTCATAAGTGACCTCAAACTTGTTTGCTTTGCAAACATAAGGAAAACTCACCTTGAACTATTTCTTGTAAATGCCTATATTAAAGAAAAACAGAACTTACACTCAACTAATTGGAAGCAGCCAAGAAACTTAACATTATTTAACTGGGGACTTTCCAACAGAACAGATTAAATAAAACAACTGTATAACTGTGACCAATCAAACATTTTCTTTGCTTCTGTGTCCGCCCTATAAAATTTCCCCCTTGTATTCCTTTGGTGGAGTGCCTGAACCACCTCTGGTTTGGAGCTGACCAATTAATGAATCATTGCTTGCTCAGATAAATTATTTAAAATTTTATTGTGATTCAGTTTGCCTTTTAACCAAGAAAAATCTGCCTGGGACCCCAAATCTTGAGCATAATCTTAATTTCAAACTCTGCATAGCCTGCCTTCCCTTTCGCTTAGAGAGAGATTGATTATTGCTGAGAAAGGGTGTGAAGACCTGAAATTCTGTTCCACTTCTTCATGCCTACCTCATTGTGATTACGTCTTTCTTCAATTTCTCAGTGTCTTAATCTGTTTGTTATTTTGTTTACTTTTTAAATTGTAGCTCTATAATCCCTGACCATCTTTATATTAAGTTATCCCTTTCAAGTAATTATAATTTATATTCATTTGACACAAAATCATCTACTTTATATTTGATCATATATATAATTTATATCCTGACTATATTAATTATTTAAGTAAGAGATTATTTTATAAGAGCAGTTTTAAATTCATGGCAAAATTGAGCAGAAAATACCTACAGTTCCCTCCCATACACCCCCTGTCCCGATACACATTGACTACATTAATTTTATTCTTGTTTTAATTATATATTTCAGTTTAAATATCACTGAGTGCTATTTTCATAATCATATTCACAGATGTAAGAAAGTTCATAATGATCATCGCTGTAAGGATCATCTATATCCATTTATAGCAATCTTTACCAGAAATGTCAACTTCAGTGGAGGGGACATGCTGAAGCTTTATGATGAGAATGATTTTCATACTCTCTTCAAGCACAGTAGTAGGACAGTTTCACGAGACTCTGACATGGGCAGAGGAGCAATGGCAGCGTGCCTGTCACATTTGTGCCACCGAACTGGACCTATTGTGTCAGTAAGAAAGGCCAGGTTTCCCTTCATAAGCTTTGTGAATTTCTTTATTGCAAAAAACTTCCTCCCTCATTATTGCAAACTTGTAACAATGTATTTTAGGAAATCTAAATAGTTTTTCTCCTTTATTTGGGTTAATATTAAATGACCATATACTACCATCTAATTTGAACAGCTGCAATTCTTGATTTATCTTACCAGATGTGGATTTAGATGATATAAAATGCGGTGTCTTCATCCTGTAAGATCATTAACAAGAGGTACATGGTAAAATGATGATAACATGAATGGCATTTAAAATTCATTTTACATTTAAAATTTATTTCAAACTTAAAACTTAAATCAAATTTAAGATTTCTAGGCATTTTACATGCACTAACTTAATTAATCCTAACATTATCCGATAACTATTTTTATCCAAAATTACTGATGAAGTCAGGAGAGATTAATTTATTTGCACTAGGCCACCTGATTAGTAAGTAATAGCGTAATGAAGACAGAATTAAAATCCTGGATGACTGGCATCAAAAGCTACACTTTTATTTTAATTTGAGGTGGTGTTCTCCCTACACTGCCAAAGCTGTTCTTGAATTCCTGGCCTCAAGCATTCCTCCTGCCTCAGTCTTCTGAGTAGCTAGGACCACACCTGCCGGGCTCAAATCCATATGCTTGACCGTGACCCAGTAGAATGCAGAGATGCTAGGGGAAGGTAAGAGGCATCAGAAATGTACTTCAACGGCTTTCCAAAAGTGTTTTGAATCCTCAGATCTTCTGGAAGAAGACAGTCCATAATCAGGTTTGTCAACTTTTTGTCCCTTCGATATGTCTCCAGCATGCTTACTTTATTGATCAGTTTTGCTCAATAAAGGGCTCAGCAACATATTTTCACTGGGACCCTGATATTTTTTCCTCTTTTTGGAATCTTCACATTAATCAAATGTGAAGCACCATTTGCTTTTTATTTGAAATATTTTTGAGTACAACATGCTCCCTAAAAGTAAGTTAAATAGACCAGAGGCTGTGGATCACACCTGTAATGCTGGCACTCTGGAAGGCCAAGGCAGGAAGATCGCTTGAGGTGAGGAGTTCAAGATCACCCTAAACAAGAGCCAGATCCTGTCTCTACTAAAAATAGAAAAAATTAGCTGGGCATGGTGGAATCACTCGAGCCCAGGAGTTTGAGGTTGCTGTGAGCTAGGCGGATGCCACAGCACTCTAGCCAAGGCAACAGAGCCAGACTCTGTCTCTAAATAAATAAATAAGTTAAATAAATGAGCTCCTCTTAAAAGATTTGCTGCCCTTGTTTTGGAATTGTGTTTAGGAAAGCTGAAAGAAGGATCTCTGAGGTGATCCTAAGGGTATCCCTGCTAAGGTATGAATGCATATCAACTTTTTTCCTTCTTTTGAGAATTAAAGGAGATATTTGGTAGTTCTAAGATTAACACTAAGAGATTTTTAGAATTGGGATAGTTTAATCTTTGATGAGTAAAGTCTATGAACATACAAACAAAACAAAACAAAAATAACAGTTACAATCCTTATTAGCAAGCAAGGCTTAAGTAGAATACTGGAAGTCCAGAAGAATAACATGCTACTTTCCACTGTATCATGTATTTTCAACACTGTCTGCATATTTTAATTACCCCGGAAGTTTTGACAGAAAACACTGATGCACAGATTTTACCACCAGACATTTTTGTTTCAGTGTTCTGTGAGAGGGCTTGAGTGTTGTCATTTAGCTGTTGTACACTTATTTTTAAAATATACCTTGTTTTGGTATTACATATATAAAATAAAACTCACTGTTTTTAAATATTCAGTTTATTATTTTTATAAATGGTTTTATCTGTGTAACCACCACACAAATCATTGTACAACATATGGAGTATCGCCATTTTCCGTTACCACCCAATTGCCTTGTGCCCCTTCACATTAAATTCACCCACTCATTCCTCCCTGCAGGGAATTGAGTCAGTATATGTCAGTTTTGCCTGTCCTGGAATTTCACGGAAATGGCATAGTATGAGTATTTCTTTTTGCGTCTGACTTTTTTGTTTAGCATAATACCTATTGTGTATATCCATATCCATAGTTTGTTCTTGTTATATGGAAGTATTCTATTGTGAGTTAATACCAAATTTGTTTATCAGGCATGTGTGTGTGTGTATATATATATAGAGAGAGAGAGAGAGAGATGGTTTGTGTTTTTTAAGTTCTTTCTAAAATTTTTGCATTTTTTAGGTTGGAGAAAATTAATTTTTTTTTTCTAGAGCATTTACAGCTTTAGATTTTTTTATGTATAAGTGTATGACCCAATTTGAGTTAATAATTGTATTTGGAATGAGGAAAGTATATTGAAGTACGTTTCTTTAAGTATCCACTCACTTCTTCACTATTCGGTGAAAAGACTATCCTTTGCTCATGGCACTATTGTCATTGATTTATAATTTGGAGAAAGGCTTAGTTTTTAGTGGATTGAGTGGAAGCCACAGGCAAATTTTAGTGGGGGTGGCTAGAGTATTTCCAGACTCTCTGAAATATTCCACTTGATCTATAAGTGAAACAACACTACCTGATACCTTTAGGCTAAGTTTTGAAATGCGTTAATATGAATCCTTCAACTTTGTTCTATTTTAATTTTATTGTGGCTTTTCTATGTCTTTGTAGTTCCGTGCTAACTTTAGTATCAGTTTATCAACTTAAAACAAAATGAAAAGGGGTTTTGGGAATTTTGATTGAAATTATGCTCAACATATAATATATATCCAATTGGGGGGAACTAAGAACTTGACAATGCATTTATTTCAATCCATAAAATTGGTATCTATCTCTAAATTTTATGTTTATTAAATTATTGCCAGAAATATTTTGTAGTTATTAGTACACTGTTGTCATATGTTGTTTTAAATATATCCCGAAGTATTTTATGTTTTGTATGCTATTTAAATGGCATTTTTATTTTATTTTCTGACTTTTTGTTTGCCAGTGTATGAAAATACAGTTGATTTTTTCCAGTAGATTTTCTAGGTTTCTTTGGATATTCCGTCAACTCTAAAGTCTCATTTTCTGTGAAAGAAAACATTTTTACATCATCCTTTACATTGATCATGCTTTGAACTCCTTGTTCCACAGTCTAGGACCTCCAGAAAAATGATAAGTAGTGTGGTGAGAGTAGACATCCTTGCCTTCCTAATTTTAGAAGGAAAGTAGTCAGTTAGTCATTACTAGTTATAAAGTTAAAGGTAGTTTTTTTTGATGCTTACTATCAGAATAGAAAATTCCCTTTTATTCCTAGTTGTATGATAGTCATCATATTATGAATGGATGTTGAATTTTGTGGCATGCATTTCTATATTGAGTGAGAGCATCATATGCTGTTTCTCCATTATTCTATTAATATGATGAATTACATAAATCTTGACCTTCTAATGCTAAACCTTGCATTCCTGATTGGGGAAAATATTTTCATGCTATGTTATCATTTCTACATGTTATTCAAATGAACTTTTAAATATCTTGTTAAATATTTTTATGTCTACAATTACGATGGTCTCCTGAAATGCAGTCTTCTCAACTCAATGAGACCACCATGCTCTGATCTGGTTACCCCTTTCCTGCACTGGGACCCAGAAAACCCAATAGGCAGAAAGCCTGGCACTGTCAATGGAGAGATTCAGTACTCTTGAAATGGTCAGCAATGGCTGTTGTTTTAAATGGAATCAGTTGTATCACTGATGTCTTATGTTTATAAACACACATATTAACTGTGTCACTTTGTGGGCAGCCAAGACTTAATAAAAAGACAAAAGTTCATAAAAATTATGTTTCTATTTCCATTACGTGCGTTGTTCCAAACACTGCTTTCATGTACTGAAAAAATACTGTTGCCCAGGTTCCGTCATCAAGAGTTTTTACTTAATTGTTCTGTTTTTACTTTATTGAACATTTTCTTTTGTTATTTTGTTGTTGTTAATCCCTTCAGGTAATTTTAATGTGAAGCCACAGTTGATAATCTCTGCTCTAAGTCTAATAAGTGTAATTAATTCTGGCATAGCACTTCCAAAGAGTTATCTCTTCCCCATGGTGGAGGTTAAATCGCTTGCACAGGTTCATATATCAAGTCAGTAAATCTTTATGATCCGTTGATCATCAAGCTTTTGTTCTTTGCATCCTCAGGTAGTGCATCTCAAGCCAACATTATGGTATTTCCTCACTTAGTTTGGTAAAGCTTTTACTTTTTATTAAAGTTTTTATTGGAACATCTTACTATATCACTTTTATTGAAGTTCCATTCAATAAAGAACTCCTTACAAAGGTGAAAACTACGTAATTGACATCTCCAACACCAGACTATGGTCCCTATTACATCACATTATATGATTCATCTCAAAAATTTTTCTGATAAGAACTTAAATCCTCTTATCTATAACTGGAAGAATTATCTCATAGTAACTACTGTAAAGTTAAATTCATTGCTATATTAAATTTAGTTTACTAAATTGAAACGGCTTCTCAATAAAGTCTATCAGTCAGAGTCCTTTCTTATAGGCAACAGAAATGAACTCCCCATAATTCAAGAAGAAAAATGAATATATTTAAAGAATAGTGACTAACTCACAGAATTCATGGGTGGAATGGAGAGACATAGAAAATAGGCATGCACCAAAGGAAGCTCAGAAGCCAGCAGATAGCACAAATCACGCCACAGAAGTGTCTGATAAGGCCCAGCAGTGTCACTAATGTTGGACACTAGATACTGAAGTTGGCACATCTGCTTCTGAAAGCACTGAGCAGTGTACCTCCAATGTCTCTTCATCCAGATTTTTTATTCCTGCCATGGTCACCAGATGGCCGAATAATCTGCCATTATTTCTGCATAACACAATTAAAATCCTCTGTCTCAGATTGACCGATCTACTAGCTAACAGGAAAATTGAGAGTCTACACTGCTCAGTTTTTCTTAGGCAGTGATTGAGTCTCCCAAAATTGGTGGTGGTGGGGAGATGAGATATTGATTTTAAGTGAAGAGACCTAAACACCACTTTCATCAATCTTGGTTGACTTCTATGAAGGGGAGAATTCCAGGTAAATGCATTAGTTTGTCATCCCAGCTACTATGGCTCCTTGTTGAACAGCCTCGTGCACTAGTACTCTTCCCTCTTGTCTAAGAAATCAATTTTATTATGCCTGTTTTCTAGCTCTTATCAAAAGCCCAGTTCATAGAAATAGCATAAAGAAAATTCTTTAATTTAGTCTAAATTTTATTCTCTTCTTCAACTTATCTAAATTTTATCTTTATATTATTAGTAGTTTATCCTTCAAAAATCAACATATTCTAACTGCTTTAGTTTTGCATTAGTTTCTAACTGCATTATAACACTGTTGTGTTTTATTTTCTGTCCTTTAGTGTTATAAAATCATATGGGAATCATGGCATATGTACCTTTCTATTGTTGTACAATAGTGTGTAGGTATTTCTCATGACATCAGCCTTAGTATTTATTTAAGATTTTTATGGGAATAAGGAGTTAATAATTCAATGCAAGAAAATATTAATTTTCCTTCATAATTGATATCATACTTCATTTTATGTAATCTACTTGAGAAATCTCAGATTCAAATACAAACAACAAACATTACTATACTTTCTTTGCGTAGTTTCTAAACACTTGTCATTATTTTAACCAATCTACAAAGATGTATAGGTTTTACTATACATTCACTCAAAAAATATATAAATTGTAGAGTGTGTGTGTGTGTGTGTGTGTGTGTGTGTATGTCTCATAATCTGTTTAAAATTCTCTTTAAAAATGTGTAGGTTATAAATGACACCTAAAGAATTCAGATGAAATAAAACTAAAACATCAATTAATAAACAGTGGAATTCATTTACTGTGCAGAAAATCATTAGATTTTGCAATGTTTGATGAAAAGTTAAAATTGGGATGTTAAAATTATAATTGCAGGAGTTTATATTAATAAAAATATAGAAAATATAAACAAACCAAAATAATTAAAGAAAAAAATGTACTGGAAATTCCTCCACTCAGAGATAAACACTATTAACTTTCACCACTGTATACATACATCTCTGGATTTATATAAATGTTTATCTTTAAAATATAATTTACTTTTATATGATTTAATTTCTTGGTTTAATATACATATTTACGTAATTATTAGCAATCTTCATATAAAAGTCTATATTTTCTTTTCCAACTCTTCCAATAAACTTAAATGTTGATTAATAAATCTAATATTCATATGAGATTAGATACTTTTAAGAATTGTTTGAATTTTTCAGTAAATCCAAGCCACTCACTTTAGAAGTTTGATTATAATTTTATATTATTATTCCACTGTGTTTTTCTTCATCATGATACCTGTCTCTCACTAGGTATAATCAAGAAAGCATTAAATATTTTTTAAAATTGTCACGGTATGTAATATTGATACAATTATTTAAAGTATATATATGTAAATCATGAAATAACAGGTAGAAGTAGTATGAAACATAAAAAAAATCGTGCAAGAAATACCAACAATTGTTAGTTTTTTTAAAAAAAATTCTAATTCTGTGTTTGTTTCACAATAACCAAAATTTTTAAAAGAGCAGCCAGCAATTATGGTAGATTTTGTAAATCTCTATGGTTTCTCAACAGTACAGTAATATTCACAGTTTTGCAGCCAAGAGCATACTTGTGAAATCGTTGTTTCAGTTTTCAATAAACTTGGACTTAAGGGACTAAAGCACAGTAAACTTGAGAGCAGGTTACACTTAAGTATTTCGTTTAATTTCATCCTTCGACAGCTGCTCCAAAGCTTCAGAAACTGTCTTATCCTCCTCTGGAATTAACAAACAGCCTAGACTCCTTCACTAATAGAGTCATTGGTCCCTTCATTTGGATTCATCAACAGAGAAAAGCACTTAATGTAAGAAATGCCTTAGAGGGTGAATAAATACGGGGATTATCTCTCCCTCTCCATTAGTACTACTTTATTAATTCTCATAAGGTACAGAAACGCTGGTCTTAAAGAAAAGTTTAAAAACAATTTTGATAAAAATTTTTTTTACTATTTTTGTGCTTTTGTGGTGAAATCCATTTTACTCAAGTTTTTCTCAATTGAGAAACCTAAAAAGAATTAAGAAAACTATGACTGCTTATCACTCGGTTCTAGACAGGGACCAAAAACGGAACATGGATCTTAGATAAGAGAAATATTCTCCTAAATGTATGCATTCTCTTAAGGAGCTAAAGCATCTTATTATGTTTGCACTTTATTGAGTTAAGTCAAGTTGTTATTAAAATCATTTAATGAGTTATTTTCCCTTATCAAATTTTACTAGATATGTAGTCTACATTGAGACATTCAGTAATTAGATCAGGGTACCAAATCTTTGCATTAAATAACATTTGCATTTTTTTCTGAGAGGACTCTATGATATATAATTTGTGCAAATTACCTAGCAAAAAGCCTGATTTAAGGATTACATAGGCCTAATGTTCTTTTCCTTGTTTATTTTTTGATAAAAAGTAAAACAAATTTCACCTAATTTGATCATAAATCTTACAGTAAAAAGTGCTCATTGTTAATGCATTTACTCCCTTTTAATACTTACAGCTTGATGAATCACAGATCTTTTATTAGACAGTACTACTATTTATTCATAGAACCAAGAGATAAAAATGAGAAAGAAGGATGGAATAAAGAAAGGTGCAATATTGACATTATTTAAGTGAACAATGAAGTTCTCTATACATATGAATTACAAGCTTTTCGCAGTAGATGTCCAAATGCTAGTTACAAATTAAGGAAGACCCATTGTGTAATCAATATATGAAAGAAAACATAATTGCAGAAATAAAAAGGACATTGTGGAGTTCTTTTTAAAAGATGCCCATATTGTTCTGGGATCAGCTGTCCAATGAGATCAGCTATCAGTTCTTAGTCTTAATCTTTGCCAAGAAAGACAGTGTTAATACTCCGATTGTGCTTGATTTTACTTGATCTCAGTCACTCCATTGAATTGTAAGGGCTGAGATTACTGAAATGGCTGATTAAGTTGGAATCTTCTTCATTCTTTTATACTTTATATGCATCCTTCTTGAGTACTCCCTTCAGAAGAATAGAAAACATCCATGGTATTAGAAAACATCTGTCAGAACGTATTGCTGTCTTTCAGATCAAGCATCTCAGATTCACCTGTACAGTGTTAATTTCTTTGGTTGTAAAGGGTTCTCACTGTTTTGTGGTGAGCTGGATGGCAACATGCCATAGAACAGCCAATAGAACATAGAGGAACCTAGAAGGAAGCTGAGCACACATGGCCATCATCATTTCTTCATTGTATTAGAAATGGGCAGGCTATCTGAGTATGGAGACTTTGGTATCATCATCCTTCCCAGTAAATTTCCAGTGTTATCTGAGGCTTCCGTTTGTGGGTAAGCAGCTCAAATAGTAGTCTATACAGGAAAAACATTGTAATTCCTACTATATTGAAATATTCCTTAGAGTGAAATAAGTAGTTGATAAAACTAAACTAATCTTTACAGCTGTCAGTTTAGGATTATCAGTTTATCCACATTAATTCAAAAACTATATTGGACTACAGAAGCCAAATGAAGTTTCTAGTGATAAATGTAAGGTACTAACATTTCAAATAAAAATTTTAAAATTTATTTATTTATTTATTTATTCATGTACGTTGGACAATTAAATTTCTTTCAGTGCCTTAGTGAATAGAAAAATGAATGATAGGATAGCCAACTTAAATGTAAGCTTGAAGGCCTAAAATCAATGTTTTTTTTACACATATGGATTTGGCACAATCTTTATATTTTCCAATTAATTACCTTATAGATTTTCAAATTCAGGTTTTACAGTGAATTCTTTATAATTGCACTACAATGAACATTCCATGGTCTTTCAAATTTTTATAAGTTCTTTTTTTAAAATTTTTCAGAATCAATTCTTTTTAGAGACAACAGTGAATTAATGTATATTTAGTGCAGCTAGTTGGGACACAGATTGACTCAGGCTAAATAACTAGCTCTCAGGAAAATGATTTTTCTTGAGCCACACTGATCACTAGGGAGTTTGGTTAAGAAAATGTGAATGAATCCATGAAAATCCGTCACCATGCTGGGAAACCACATAGAGTACATTATTTATGGATGTTGTGTCAGTACTATCATATTTGTTTACAAAGGACAGAATTATAATTAGAAACGAATAAAACAGTTTTGGCTAATTTGCTGTACAATTTTACAAATTTGTTACTAGTTTGAAGCTTAATGAATAAAGTTAAAAAGTGCCTTTATATTGTATTCTTTTATAGTTGTGTGCATGGGAATTATAATTTTTAAGATGACCCACTTAGCCTGCCATTCTAGTAAAATTAGTGAACATAAACTGCATCGTTTTGATAATATTGAAGTAATCCTTTTTTTCAAAGACACAAAATAATATGGGACAAATGCAAAAACCATGATGCATGAAATTAAAGAAAGTGAGATAATTTTTAAACAGAATAATATTCATTTTACTGTTTTTCAGAATTCTTACAGCAAAATAAGTACATATAAGACAAAAAATAGATGTCTTCTCAATTTTATATTTGTCTTTATAATCATTTATTGTAAGATTAAGTGTAAAATAAGATTGAAAATGGAAGAGAGAGAGAACAAGAGAGAAAGGAGAATTGATTGTTGGGTAAAGTGTTTTAAAAAATATTTACTCCTTTACATATAAATTCTGTTTATTGAATGAAGTTTACCAATTATAACTCAAGCCCAAAGAAGCGTAATCTCTTATGAAAAAAGAAAAGTTCATTTAAAAAACTACATTTTACATATGTGTAAATATGGCATCATAAATCAGTGTTAAACTCTTTGGTTAGAGGGTTCTCATTAATAAATTTAATTTTTCGTGAACGGTGTTCTGACAACTAAGTAATCATTTAAAAAAAGAAAAGAGATCCAGAAACAAGCACTTGCTCCAAAACAAATGGGAAAGTGCAATGCACGGGGATCTTGCTAGAAAGGAGCCCCCGGGGACCAAATTAGAGATTAGTAAACAACATAAAAAATAATAGGAGAACCAATTATAGCACTTTGAATTATAACATATTATGTATGAGTCCAAGTGCTACTTTAAAAAATAAAAGGTTTGGCAAGGAGGAAATCTCTTTTTTTTTTTTTTGTTTTAACAGAAGAATATCAGCTAATATATGTAATAGGAAAAGAGACTTAGAAAATTATCAACAAAAGTTTAAATCATTTATACAGGTTTGAAGCATCATCCCACATATGATTTATATAATATCAAAGGAAAATTTTTCCTTTCCAATGGAGGGATTTAGCAGACAACACAAGATAAAATGATCAAACAGCATCACTGATAAGGACAAGATGGTATTATGTGTCTCATGACATTGTGCAATGGGAAATTACTCATGTCATTTTTTGGGCAAACATAAAAAGTGTTTAACTCAAATCTAATCGATGAAGAAAGAATTCAAAGAAATCATATTATATTATTTTACATATAATATTAAGATATTTTCCCTGAAGTCTTAAAAACATATATTTCACATCCCACCTGACTGGGAGAACCCTCCAGCACTGCTATGACTACCCCTTATGCCTTAAAAATGATTGTTTTCTCACACTATGAGGAAAAAAGACACTTTGAAATTTAAGATATTTGGATGCTTCTCCATTGCTCAGTTTTGTTTTATAGTTCAGAGACTTCAGAACAATTTTTTCCATGTGCTTGAATGTGCAAATTACATATTATGTCCAGAAGCCCCATGTTCCTTTCACTTCATTTCCAGTGATTTCTCTTCCTCCTCATTCCTATCACTGCCCCATGGACCTCAGCATCACTGAGGGTACTCAGACTGCAAACATAAACTTTATTGCCCAGTGTCTAATGAAAATAGATTTAATATCCCACTGGCTTCCATTTCCTTTAAGGCAACTACTTTGTTCTTTAGCATCATTGAAATCTTCAGTCCATTGGACCATTTTTTCACCCAGTCTATGAACCTCAAACTCTTCTCATTTTCATGACATCTTAGCATAGGTCTCAAAATATTCACTTCAATTGTTCTTTTCCCCCAATCCTCAGGTCCTCTTCTCCCTACACTTTCCATATACATGTTCCTTTGCGGATCAGCACATTGCAATGACGAGGGCACTACTGAGTGCATTCTAAACTTTAGATAAATAAACAGATGATATTGCAAAGTCATGACCATATATTATCATCAAGGAGAAACCAAAAGTCATAAATATATAGTAATTTTTTCTAGTTAAAATGTGATGTTTAATATAAAGGGCAGTAAAATTTTTAGTAAAAGAAAACATATTTAATGTGAATAGGCAAGTTTATGAAGATAAAGAGAACCATGCATTCTTTTGCATAAGTGGTAATTTAAATTGGTATTATATTTGGATAAAATTTTATCATATCAAGATTCATTTAAATTTTTATATATTTGGCTTAATAACTTTACTTCTGAGAATATATAGCCAGCAGAATTTTGAAATACAATAAAAATCTACAGAATATCTACAATAGTTTAATTTATATCTAAATTTTAATACCAAGACATACTTATATAAATTATTTTGCTGGAAAATGATGGAATATTATAAAACGATAGCAAATATTTTTTACACAGTTATATAACACAGGAAATTGATTATTCATATCTTAAATGAAAGTAGATTGTTTCTTATATTTCTACTATATTCAAATAACATTCAAAATTGTCCAAGTAAAAACACTAAAATATTAACAATAGCCCCTGGAATGACACAAGAATGGGTGACCCGTATTATATTCTTTGCGTTTTAAAAATCTCCTAATTAATTATAATGAGGATGCAAAACTATTTGTGCTTTTTACTCATGTGTTTAGAATGTGGAGAAGTCTTATAAGTAGTATTCTTAGGACTGTTCAGGTATTCTTTTTCCAGAGGAGCAACAAAACAAAATCAAGCATATCACATACCTCCACCTTTATTCTCAGTGTTATTTTTCCAGGAATTCCCAACTGTGTTAAAGTACACATAGGCATGATGTATGTTTATGTATGTGCATGTGTGTATGTGTGGGGATATGTGTGTGCAGAACGGGCTGGTCTTCACTGCTCCTGTCTCCTGAACATAGATTCCAATGCATCTCTTTGAAGCCTAAACCACTAGACACATAATTTGATTCCTTTGGAACTGGCCACAGAGCCACCAGGTTTCCAGGGAAGGCTGAGGGGAGAAGGGGTATTCTACAAGTCTAGTGTAATTTTCTGTCACATCATCATAATATTTTGATTTAAAAACTCACCAACTTTCAATTTATTTCACATTACTTATTTTTCAACTTAAATCATGGAAACATAAATTAATTTTCAAGCTCTGCTTCACCAAACCCCACTGTACAAAGAAATAGTAATATAAAATTTTATATAGAACTAGGATTTTATATGTTTTAAAAAACCTACTTAGATTTTTACATCTTTCTTTATCACTTTCTGTGTCTACATATGTAAGCAATTCCCTCCCATTAGAATAACCAATACTCCCTCAGATCAGCTCCTTTCCTGTTTGCTCCTTTACTCTCACACTTGAAGTTACTAACTCCCTCACACCTCTGACTCTTGCCACGTTACTGCTTGCAGTGGTTCACACAAAACCAGTGGCTACCTAATTGCCGCCGTCACTGGCATTTTCCAACTGTCCCCATCCCTTTCAGCATTTAGTTTTTTTTAGGACTCGTTCCTCCATGCTGGAACACTCCTCTTCTTGGTGCCATTGGTCCACCCTTCCACCCTTCTTTGCAGGTTTTTCTTCTTTGGTTCACTAATTAGAAACCCCATGCTTTTCTGAGGTCTATCTTGACTTCTTTTCTCACTTCCATCTGCCTCTTGAGTGATATCATTTACTTCAATAATGTAAACACTCTCTACCTCTACCTGTGACAGTACAGGTATTTTACCACTCGGAATCCAATGCATACCAGGCATTTGCCAAGCAATAAAAGACAGTGACGACCATTTGATTTTTTCTTCCTTCCTTGATTGTACACAACGTTTTTCTGTTTTGTTCATTCTTCCACGTAATATCTCGCAGCCCTTCGCCCTACCCCGTTTGTTCCTGACTTTTTCCTTGTTATTGTTATTTGTCTTGGCAGCCTAACACAGCTGGGTTCCCATATAGATTTTACTTAGATTGTCTCACTACTTTTTATTTCTTAGAATCTGTCTCATGACACAGCTGCCTTGTAGTTTCCTCAGAACCTGATTTGCTAGCTCTTGTGAAATCTAGACAGTTTTAAAACCTAGACAGGTTTAAAAAAAGAGAATGAATTCAGGACCTTTTGATAATTTGCCAGAGACCAAGCGTATACTCCTGACAGAAACAACGTTGGTGAGCTAGTGGACATTTCCTAACTCGTGAGGCTTAAGAATGGGACACTAGAGAGAAAACCAGCACACATTCAATATCATATTTTCTTAACTGAGAATAAGCTGCTCTTGGAACTCCCTGATCTCACCTCTCACCACTGTGAAAACACAGCTTCCCCGACAACATCTTCTTTTCTGTGTTCCAGAGAAATTCTGGGAAGCCAATTAAAAAGCCATTTGGCTCCCACATAAAACTGTAATACTTTTATGAGCCAAAATGGGTTCTAGAAGAGAAATCAGAAGGGTCACATTTCTTGCTTTCTAATGGCCAGAGAGGAGGAGATATTAAAATGGGGGGGTCCTCTCAGCGAAGATTGTAGACGTTTTCTAATCATCCTTCCAAGAAAGTTTCACAGTGCTGCTTACAATAATACAAGAAAATTTGCAATCTATTTTCACCCATAGAAGGAAGATACAGGTGGCTGGTAAGCTATAGAATAAGGACATCCTCATTTCTTCTTTTCAAGAATGAGTCACCATCAGAAAATTATTGCAAAGACTCTCAGCTAAGTGCTACATCATGAGCAACCAGTGTTCCCAACTAAATGATAGGATGGACAAGATATTTTTTAATATTTGCATGGGGACACAGATTAGAACCCAGCCATGACTCCTTACTGGCCATATAGGTGCACCAGACCCAGAAGACTGACTTCTCCTATGTAATTTGGAATGAGAAAATTCTGCGTAACTACATTTCTTCTAGCCCATTAAAAAATGTTGTTATTATTCCCTTGGTAGATGCCAAATATTAACTTCACCCTTTTGTATTGCGGTATGTCATGTAATGGGTGATATTTATATTCTTTCCAAAATACACAGGCCAGTGTTTCAGGCATGCTTAAGTCCTTCACAACAGTCGCAACTCTAGACTAACATGTATTTATCCAGCTGTTCTATTCATAAGTCAACAACACTCCAGACCATATACACATGTATGTTTGCTTTTGGAGGAAGCTAAACTAGTGCTTAATCAAGGAAGTGTTTTGTATTATGATTGTAAGATTTCAGCACGATAGTTGGCACAATTCGAATAACAATAAAATAACTAGTGCTATGGACTGAATGTTTGTGTCCCCACCCAAATTCATGTTGCAAATCTAATCTGTAATGTGATAGTATTTGGAGATGGGGCCTTTGAAAAGTAATTATGTCACGGGGGTCATGCTCTTAGGGATGAGATTAGTGCCTTTATGACAAGAGTAGGAGAAAGCTTGCTTCCTCTCTCTTCACTGAAGGAGAACAGGGAATTTCACTCGGTATGCTGATTATTTTAAATTAAAGGCTCTTGGAGACCTGCAGATGCTGGAAAAGTTTTACCCTGATACTCTCTTATTTGTTTCAACCAGACTTACCCAAGAAGAAAACAATTACTTCTGGTCCTTTCCCTGAGTTTTCATTAACTGAATTCATATTGCAGGAAGAAAGACTAAAGTCTGTCAACACACCTGAACAGACTTTTGTCACAAAGCATTGTCTACTCTGCAGGATCAATATACTTTGCCATTTTATGTTCTCCAAGCCCATTGAATCTTCCTAAAAATAATTTACTATCCCCCTTAAAATTATCCGCATTTCCTCATCTCCCTTTAACCCTATGAAATAAAAGTATATAAGCATCTGTATCCCACTGGGTTGTTGGGTAATCATTTGCGTGTGATTTCTCCATGCTATGCATATTAAAATAAAATTTGTATGCCTTCTGTTAGTTGATTTTCACTGAAACTTCAGAAGGCAAAAAGATTCTTTCCCTTGGCCCCTCCACTGCTCTCCAACATGTATAGACACAGTAAGAAGAGTGCCTTCTGAAAATAGGAGAAAGGCCTTCACCAGAACCCAACCCTCTGGCACCCTGATCTCAGACTTCTCAGCCTCAAGAACTATCAGAAATAAATTTCTGTTGTTTAAGCCTCTCAGTTTATGCTGTTCTATTCTAGCAGCCCAGACTAACTTAGACAACTAGAAACCTCCCAATTTTCCAGATGCAGCTGAATCTGCTTATTCTACTCTTTAAATCTCGAAATCATATTTACCAAAAGGTCAGAAATACCTTATAATATCAGCGAACAGAAGAAACCATCCCATGCCAAAAGATCCTTTAACTGAATAATTCTACAACAGTGGAAATTAGCCAAAGTAATCAGATCTAAATAAATACAGTGAACGTTCCCCTTTTATTTTCCTCACAGCAGATTTGCTCCTTAAATTTCCATGTCAATTATATCTACCACCCTCCCATAGCTATCACGATCTTTTTTTAAAAATCTAAATTTCACACTGCTTACTTTAAACCCTTATTATTTGCACTTTTCCACTCCTTAAAAATCAATAGCAAATTTTAGAAGAACTTCTTCATTGAAATTATATCAAAATTGAGATTTTCTAAAAAGGAACCAAAATCAATAGCATTGCATACACCTGCTACTCAATTTTCCAAATAATAATGGCTTTTAAATGAGGAAATGCATCCAGTACCAGGAGGTATGACTCAAGTATGGTCAAGTAAATAGCATATTGTTATCAAAATTAACATCTAAGGGCTATGTATTTTCACAGGGCTTGTTTCCATTCTATTAATTATATCCCCATGGATTCAATAAATTTGTATCTATATCCAATAACAGTTCAGAATAAATTGAGTATTGTCAAAATACTGAGATTCTTTTTAAAAATCTGTTGAATAATGTTTTGAAACTAGATTATCCAAAATTCTCTTTCACAATTGCTGTTCCACACATAAATAGACCCTGAAAACATAAAAACTTTAGCATTTAGGTTCTTTGTGGGGCGAGTAATTACTTAACATTTTTTTTATTTAAGAATTCTTCAGATGAAGAATCTAAGATAGTACACACCTGCTAAATCATTGCAAGCATATCTGATGCCCATAATTCTAAATACAAATTCCTTAGAGGACAACACCAAAGCTGCCTTGACCCAGTCTAAGGAAGTGATGCCATTGGTTTGACAATCTCACAGATTTTCTCAAAAATTTCAATGCCATCCTGCAGTATAAAATTATTTTGTAATAAAAACAAAACGTGCTTTCCAGCTTTTTGTTTTTTAAATGTTTTCACATTTAAAAAGTAATGAGGTGTCATAATGATAACATCATCGGTTCTAAAGTTAGACAGCTAGGTGCAAAACCTATCTTTATTCTATTATATTAGTATTTTGCAAGTTATGTATCCTTTTCTGATAGTAGTACCTACTTCCATCCTAGGGATTCTATGATCACTAAATGGGATGATCAATTTTAACTGTTTTGGAAAGGGTCTAGTGCACTTTTTTTAAAGCTTGAAGAAATTATTGATTATTCATATCCACAATGTAGAACACATTATGGTAGGTCCTGCATGGAGTCAGCCTTGGTAAGAGCAGTAAATTTAACTATAAAGAAATTTTTTAATTTATTGCGTTTCTAATAATCAAAATTCTTTTAGCATTCTGATAGATATTTTTAAAAATATTTTTTCTTTATTTTTTTTTATTTCAGCATAATATGAGGGTACAGATGTTTAGGTTACGTGTGTTGCCCTTGTCCCCCCTCCCCCCCTCAGTCCAGGTTTCAAATATGTCCATCCCATTGCGTGGTGCACATTGCACTCTTTGTGTACACATATACTCGTCCCCTCCTCCCTCCT
>CAUYSK010085554.1:0-26181 GCA_963575035.1 Avahi laniger | reverse complement strand
AGAAATTAACAGGACAACTAAAATATACAGAAAAATTAGCCAGGCATGGTGGCGCATGCCTGTAGTCCCAGCTACTCGGGAGGCTGAGGCAGGAGGATCGCTTGAGCCCAGGAATTTGAGGTTGCTGTGAGCTAGGATGACGCCATGGCACTCTAGCCTGGGCAACAGAGTGAGACTCTGTCTCAAAAAAAAAAAAAGTTTAGACTCTTGGTCAGAGAGAGACAAATACATGAACAAATACAGAATTTAAGATCAAGATATGTGCTTTAAAAACTACAATAAGGCAATGTGCTTGAGAGTGCAAAGAAAGCAGCTCTGATTCTGAGCTGAGACCTTCCTGGTGAGAAGGACATCGCCAGGATGAAATGAGAGAAAGCAAGACACTAAGGCAAGGACAGCTCAGCTGGGAAAGGGAAAGGTGGCTGGGCAGGGGTGTGGAGGGGTGTGGAGTTGAACGGGCTGAGAAGAGACACCACTGGAATGGCACACTCAGGAGAGACCCCGTGATCTCATCTGCACCTTAGAGAGACTTCTCTAGCTGCTCCGTGGCGGACAGCCTCTAGGGGAGGACAGCAGAGGCAGGGAAACCACGATCCCACGAGATTGCAGCGTGAGGTCTTACAGAGCCACGAGATTGCAGTGTGAGGTCTTACAGAGCGGGAGCGGCAAGGCGTGGTCAGACTCACGATCTGCTCCAGAGATGGAGGGTCCTATCCACACATCACAGGAGGACAGTGTGGTAGTTACAAACACAGACTAGGTTTGAATCCCAGCTATGCCACTTGCTGTGTGACTCCAGATGCGCTCTATGACACTTACCATGTGACCCTGACCTCTCTGTACCTCAGTTTCCTCATCTTTAAAGTGGGGATGATACCTGTATTCTCCTCATAATTTGTTGTGGGGATCAAGTGAGTAAATGTGAGTAAAGTGCTTGGAATAATGCCAAGCACGTGGTCAGAGCTACAGGTATATTTTGTGTATCGTGTGAGGTGTATGGAGAAGAGCGGAAGTGACAGAGGGTGATTACTCGATCTGGCGGCTAAATAACCACGGGCGGACGGTGGTGCCATTTTCAGTTCCCTCTCAGTACGTGGAGAAGGGGACAGTGAGATTTGGGGCTGAACCTAAGGATTCAAAGATCTGTTTACACAAGTCAACTCTGATACGCTCCCACTCCCCCTCAAAGGCATTCTCCCTACAGAGCCTCAAGGAACAGTCTGAGAAGAACCAGAGTAGCTAACGCAGACATGGAGACCAAGGAGCAAGCTTTCCACGTCGGACATTTAGGGATGCCCCAGAGTGACGAAATTCCCCTCCACTCTTCATCTGTTCTCCCTGGAGTGATGCCTGCCAGCCAACAAGTCCTTCCAATGTACTGAAAACTCCTTCTCAGACCCAAAATTAACTCGTTTCATATTGGCACAGACAACCAAAGACCACAAAACATACAAGCAAAGCCTAACATACTAAAGAAAAAGTCAGGATAAACATGATAGCCAAAAGGAAAATAAAAATGACTCCTATGGGAAATCGGGATAATGTAAGAAACAAGAAAACTTAAAAAAGAAAAAAAAAAAAAAACCTTCTCAACTTCTAAATAGTATCTTCGGAGCAAATCTGGCACAGCCATAAAAACAAGAAGAGGATGCAAAGAGAAAGGAATAATCAGACATAAAAATATTTCTTAGAAGGTAAATACATTGGCTCATATTAAAAATTAAAATAAAAAGACAAAACACTGAGCAATCTTTCACAAATAAACAAAAGACCAAAAAAAAAAACAGAAAATGTGGGAAGAGAAATGAGAAACAGAGACTTGATAAAGGAAAGGAGATCCAACATTCAAATAATGGGAACCCAATGACAGATTTCAAAAAATATTCTTAGTAAATGCAGATGGCAAGATCTCTTCCTGGCTATTGTTAAGTATTGTCAGAAAACCAGGAAATGAATCCCCAAATAGCTTAAATAATTAAAACATGCACAAGGCACGAGCACACATTTCAAAAGTGTTCAATTATTTTCTGGATGAATGAATCACTTCCTAGTCAATTCCAGTGTCATCGAGTTTACTCATTAAAATGAAAATGTATTCACGGAATGTCTAAAATGCCAGTTGCTAAAGTTACAGAATTACACAGCTATATAGGAATAACTGAATAAAGGAGACCAAACATGACCCAAAAACTCAAACCCTGACTAAAGTAATCATAAACCATACTCACTGACTGGCTAAACATTATCTTGAAATGAAACAATCCCTCACTGCAAGTTAACAGTTATTCTAGAAAAGAGCCCTGTGCCCTAGTGCCATAGCAGGAAGAAGTGGCAAGGGGGTGGGGGGTAGAGGGAGGCAGTGGAGGAAGAGCTCTGGACCAGGTGCTGCCAGATTTAGACTCTAATCTTGGCTCCATCACTAATTAGCAGTATGACTGAAGGTAAAGCACTTAATCCCTCCCGGCTTCAGCCTCAACCATTGCAGCACAGAGGCAAGCTCCATTCAGGACCCACATCAGAGGCTTCCCAAAGTGAAGCTATAATATTCCATTCCTGCTGGCAGGGAACGAGCACGCAGGCATTAGCTAGCGAGTGAGCAAGCACAAAGTCAGCGCCAGCAGCAGCCACGGATCAAGGACTCCACTGAGGAGGTCAGTGAGCAGCAGGATGGGGGTGCACAGGAACAGAAGAATCTAAGGCCGTGTCACCGAAGCCTGCTTAACTCAAAATAAGCAGGATAATAAAGACAACTTCCTTTTGTCATAACATTTACATAGAAAATTCTGAGCAAGTCACATTTGGGCAATATAATATTATTCTTATAACACATCCAACTTCCCTCCCAAGCAAAACTTACAAATGGACTTCCAGGCCAGAACAGTACATGAACAAGGCCCTCCTAGGTACTTTCAAGAAAAAAAGGATGCTTGTGAAACTTTTCTTTGCTCACTTCTGATATTAGAAACATTGTCAGAATTTACTTCTTTTCCTCGCCAATGCCTATTCCTTAAAGGAGAACAAATTTTTATAGAATTTTAGAACCTAACTTTCAAAATTAGGATAGTTGTCTCTTTCTGTGGCAAAAATGGGTGTAAATGCAAATGCCCAGAGGGCCAAAACAGGGCACAAAGGCACACACAGGCAGGTGCAAACTGCAGCCCTTAGCCTAGCCTAAAGGTGGCAGCCACCCACCTTGTGTCAAATTTTCTTATATTTCAAGACAAGGTAGAAATCTGGAATGTTATAAGAAATAATCAAGTTTGTAAATATGAGCAACTAATGCATATTATTTAAACATTCTAGAAGCCAAACAAAATATGCTTTCAGATTGTCTCCTGCCTGAGGGCCACCAGTTTGTTTCCTATACTATGATTTTACAGAATTCAAAAATGTCAATAAACCCTTCTGTTTAAGAAATATGATCATGCACAATCAATTTATAATGTTGAACGGAAAGAAAAAAAAATCTGTTTTCACTTCTTTACACATACGCTAACCTCAATCTCAGGACATCAGGAAGGACAGGCAGAAGCCGCACCTGGGTCCCTAAATGCAAAGCTCCAAGTCCCACTTGTGAAAATGGAATGTTCATACATGTATTCTGAAGTGCCTTAGCCTCAACTTCAAAAATTCTGGTTCCAGCAGGCGCACGGTTTTGGGACTTTCTTCCAAGAGTAATTAGAAAAAAAGAGTTGAGAAAAGTAAAGCTAGAGCCAGAAACTGTAATCCTAATGCATTTGGTTTCGTTTGTTTCTGTTTCTCCTTTTATTTGTTTACTTTATTTATTTTTCTCGCAGGAGTGGTGGTGACAGGTGGGTAGAGGGAGGGGAAAATGTGACAGAGAGCAAGTTGTCACTGAGGGAGAAAAGCTTCTGAACTCCTCTCAAGGCAACACAAACAGACAAACTGGTCACCAAATCCATCACGAGACAGACAGGATGGAGAGGCTAAGAGTCTATCCCAAGCAAGTACCCACATGGCTGATCTACATTCTTCCCAGTGTCCCCTTCTTTATTGTTTGCTACCAGGGAACACAAAAATTATTTCAAAACTTTCACGAGCAACTATTTCCCTAATCCCATTTCTCTATAAGACCCTAAGTTCCTCAAGCTTTGGCTCCCTTTGAAGAAGGCTTTCCAGGAACATAAACTTTGCAGTTAGGTAGACTCTATTGTGTTATTAAAGTGAAGCGTTGGGGGTTCAAGTAAAATGAGAGAAAAACCTAGGAAAAACACAAATTTGGCCCAAATGAGAAGTTCTACCTGGTTGAGACCAGACTGCACAGGGAGGCATGACTGGTTTTATAGAAAGACGAGAGCTTGAAGGAAGAGGTGCTTCAAGGAGATTAATCAGGAGACAACTGCCATTATCAAAGACATATACAAAATTATTGAGATATATATTCAGCTGCAAAAATCTAGTCCTCAAAGAGCCCACGCAACTCAGCACAATGAATCTGATAAGATTTATACCAAGATATCATACCTCATTGAGAATATCAAAATGGCAAAAAAGAAGATCTTACAAGCTTCCAGGGAGGGGAGGTCACATGCAAGGGCTCAGGAGTAAGAACAGCACCAGAATAGTTCAGTGAAGTCAGGACTCTGTGACACAGGACGGAGACAGCACTACCTCCAGAGCAGGCGAGGGGCATACATGAGACACTCTGTGTGATCAATAAATATTCTCGGGGTGGGGGGTGTCACATCGCACTTCTTAGAACTGAAAGCTAAAAGGAATGCCTTCTAAAACATAAGTGAAAATGATTTTCACACTTGAATTCTACACTCAAACTACTGA
This sequence comes from Avahi laniger, assembly GCA_963575035.1. Lineage (NCBI taxonomy): Eukaryota > Metazoa > Chordata > Mammalia > Primates > Indriidae > Avahi > Avahi laniger. The sequence continues at coordinate 21,381 of CAUYSK010085554.1, read as the reverse complement.
GTGGATAAAATACATTTTATAAAGACATGCAAAATTTCAAAATTTCAAAAGATACAACTTCCATGCACCCATTCTCTGGAGGCTACTGGAGGATGTGATTCATCAAAATGAGGTACAAGACAAAGAAACAAGAGGGAATATATGATCCATGAAACTGGAATTTGAACCTTGGACAGAGGCCCTGTGCTCTGCCCCTGATGTCAACCTGGGTCGCATGAAAGTGGATACCGTTCCACAAGCTGCCGGGCCCTTCTTGACTCCTCATGCTGGCACATATTTTTCCGTCTGGCTAATTTCCTCTGCACCTCTTTCTGCACCCTCCTCCAGTCAGCAACGGAACTCCCCAGTAGGAAGTATGCTCGTCATCACCTCTGGGAGTCCCCAGAAGGTTGGATGCCCCTTTTGCTTCCACAACACTTTAATCGCATCTCTATCACAGGGGTTGCACAACTGATGGCCCAGGGGCCAATCTGACCCACCTCCTGATTCTGTAAATAAAATCTTTGTAGCACACAGCCACACGCATTCGTTTATATACTGTCTATGGCTGCTTTCCCATGACAATGTTGGGGTTGAGTGGCTGTGACAAAGCCTAAAATATTAACTGCCTTACCTTTTACAGAAAGAATTTGGGGACCCCTGTTCTATTGCTTCACTTCACAATATTCTAATTCTCCCAGCAGACTGTCAGATGCTTGAGAGCAAATGTCACCTCTGAGTTCACTGTAACTCCCAATGTCCAAGCAAGTACCTGGTACAGAGCAGATACCAAAAACTCTAAGCTGGCTGATAGACAGCTGTGAGAATGAATACCAAGGCACAAATGATCATACAACCACACAGTATTTTTTCATGCAGGCTGTATGTGAACCCAAGTACTGCCAACACTGAGAACATACATTAGAGCTGTGGTTCCCAAACTGTGCACCGAGGCACCCCAAGACCCCAAAGAAAACTAATAGGACTATCCAAGGATATTTTAAATGTTTGAACAAAACAAAGCAACATCTGTCCAACACTGTGAGATTCTTTAGTTCAAGGTAGTTCACATTTTGTAATGCAAAATTCCTTTCAGTGACATCGTATCTTTGGTAAAGGTGGGAGAGGTTGTGGCTGCTGGGATGAAACACAAATACCATCCCAAAAAATCAATGCAGAAATGGAAATGAGGCTGGTGGTATCCAATCTGTTTCCAAAGTTTGATAAGCCATGCAGTACCTAACAGGTTCACAAATCTCATCAGTAATTAAGGCTTTTTAAGAATTAAATAAAAAAATATTACAGTCTGCTCTCCATATCTGAGGGTTCTGCAATCATAGATTCAACCAAACACGGATTGAAAATATATACTCTTATAAAGACATTGGCCTAGGCAAAGCATTTATGAAGAAGACTCCCAAAGCAATCACAGCAGCAACAAAAATAAATAAATGGGACCTGATCAAATTAAAAAGCTTCTGTACAACCAAGGAAACTATCATTACAGCGAACAGACAGCCTACAGAATGAGAGAAAATATTTGCTTTCTACACACCTGATAAAGGGCTGATGATAAGAATCTATACAGAACTTAAGAAAATCAACAAGAAAAAAATCAAACAACCCTATCAATAAATGGGCAAAGGACATGAACCTAAACTTTTCAAAAGAAGACACTATAATGGCCAGCAAACACATAAAAAATGCTCAACATCTCTAATCACTGGAGAAATGTTAATCAAAAACACAATGAAATATCACCTAACTCCAGTGAGAATGGCCTTTATCAAAAAGTCCCAAAACAACAAATGCTGGCATGGATGTGCAGAGCTAGGAACATTCTTAGACTGCTGGTGAGACTGCAAATTAGTACAACCCCTGTGGAAGGTACTTTGGAGATACCTCAAAGAGCTAAAAATAGAAATACCATTTCATCCATCGATCCCACTATTATGCATCTACCCAAAGGAAAAAAAGATATTTTATAATAAAGACATCTGCACTCGAATATTTATGGCAACACAATTCACAATTGCAAAGATGTGGAAACAATCCACGTGCCCATCAATGCATGAGTAGATTAATAAAATGTAGTATATGTATACCATGGAATACTACTCAACTACAAAAAACGATGGTGATCTAGCACCTCTTACATTATCCTGGATATAGACTGATACCATTATTCAAAGTGAGGTATAACAAGTATGGAAAAACATGCTCCACATTTACTCGCCATCAAATTGGTACTGACTGTTCAACACTAAGGTACTCACATGGTAGTAATATTCACTGGGTGCTGGTCAGGTGGGTGCGGGGGTAAACTCACAACTAATGGAAACAGAGCACACTGCATAGGGGACGTAGGGGAGGGACACACTTCTAGCCCTGCCTTGGGCAAGGCAAAGGCATTACATGTAACCAAAATGTTTGTACCCCATATTCTGAAATAAAAAAAAGAAAAGAAAATCTTTGGGAAAAAAATCAAAAATAATACAATAAAAAAATTATAAAAACCAGTGCAGTATAACAAATATTTACATAGCATTTACATTGTATTAGGTATTAAAAGTAATCTAGAGATGATTTACAACATGTAAGAGGATCAGTGTAGGTTTTATGTAAATATCACATCATTTTATATAAGGGGCATGAGCATCCAAGGATTTGGGTAACTGTGAGGGTCCTGGAACCAATTCCCCAACAGCCACAGATACCAGGTGACAATTCTATTTTTCCCTTTAGGCTGACAAGTGTTATTTTTTCAAGCTGCTACTAAAGCACCGGGTTATAAATACTTATTAAATTTGTTGGTTCTAACTACTTCATAAAGAAAAAAAAAACTGTGAGGTAATTCTTTTGACTGGGGACACCATGAAAGACATTAGTGAAACACCACAGGCACTGTGAACTGAGAAGGTCTGGGCACCTGATCAGAGGATCACTCGACTGCTCAGCGATTCCGGCGTATCATGCTTTAGTTTGCATCCCACGTGTAGGAAAATGACCGTGAAATTTAACTTTTCATACGTTATAAAAACATATCTATCACTGCGAATACTGCAGCATATCCATTTCCAACAAGAACTTTGGTCTACTACTCAAATGGAGTATGCTTGTCAATTTTTTTTCTTAATTTCTTTGCATTTCCTAGGAACTTTTGTTAATAGATGTCTTCCAAATGTTTTTTTCCCCCGGAACCTCCATATCACTTTTGGTAATCCTCATTGCAGTGATGACTTCCTTGTTAATTCAAGAGCCCGTCCATTATTAACTTCAACATGTCAAAACGAGTTTGAATGCATCACTCCCATGCTTAAAATCCTCTGAAAGCTCCCTGCTGCTTCAACACATAGTTCAGTTCCACCTGGCAGGCAAAGTCCTTCAAGATGCTGCCAAGCCCCCTACTCCACACAGCAGTTCCCCAAACACTCCACACGCCCACTGGTCCCAAGACCTCTGTCAAGCCACCACCTCTATGGGATGCGCCTTGCAACGGCCACATACCTCCAATTCTTCCCATCCCTTCAGGACTCGCTCTTTCACAGTGACGAGTATAATCTGATTACTCACATCAACTACACTGCATGAGTGAATGGCACGTAAGAGCCCTCAATAAATATTAATAAATGTCTATGAGACAAATGAACTTGTTTCTTCCTTTTATTACAAGGATGAAACACCCTATCACTAAACAACCTGAAGAACATTCCTCCAAGAGATTTTTAACATGCAAGAAAATGATAAAAACTTACCTTAAAAAAGAATCAGGAACATCAGGTTCCTGGAGATCATTTCCTAGTACCTTTCATCAATATCAAGGATTATCTTTTTTTAGAAAAATCTCTTCCAACTGTTGGGCCATAAATGGCATTTCCTTGATTATGTAACCAAAATATCTTTCCATGTTTATTGGTACTTTGCAATGTTTTATTTGTAAACTGCTTATTCTATCTTTTACCATTTTTTCTAATTGGGTATTGATCTTTTTCATACTAAATGATAAGAAAAAAATCATCATATACACATTAATTCTATTACACACATTGAAAATATATTTCTGAGTTGCTTTCTTACTTTCTGGTAAGGTTTTGTTTGACTTTCATTAAATTAGATTTCTCAATTTTGTCCTTTGTGGTTTCTGACTGTAAAGGTCTTTCTCATGTCAAGACTACAGAAACTGTCACCTATTTGCCTTCAAATACATTTAAAACTTTTAACATTTGAAGCTTTATTTCATATAAAATTAATTTTAGTGTACAGTTAACGGCCAACTTTTTTTTTAATCTCTACTTATCCTAATATAATTATAATTTTTAATCTCACTTATCCTAATATAATTATTAAATAATCCATTCCTTCCCTCACTGACTCAAGATACCACTAAGATACGATTCCTTCTCAACTTCCTTGGTGGGACCACTTTAGCCCATTGCTCCTTTCACCCCACATTCCCTTGCTGAACAATGTTACCTATTCTTGTGGCTGTAACTATTACTCATATGTTAATGACTTCCAAACCTGTGTTTCCAGGATTGGCCTCTTCCTGGTGACAGATTATCCATTTACTGGACAATTTCTTGCTTATTTACATAAATCCACTCAAGTGAGGTCCCTTTAGGAATGACAAATATTTTGATGCCCCATATCCACTTGGATATTTCACAGATTCTCAAAAACTCCACATGTTCAGAATTAAGCTCACTCTCCCTCAAACTTGCTCTCTCATGCCCCAGTCCCAGCCCATGGGTCACCCACGCTGGAGTCACCCCTGACTCTTCCTTCTTTCCTACCCCTCCCACATGCTCGTCAATTTTACCTCCAAAACATACATGCCTTGACCCTTTCCCAATTTCCTTCCCAGTCTCAGCAGGCCCGCCTCACCTGTGGCATAGGTGATCTAAATCCCTCAGCAAGGGACTCACAGAATCCATCTTCTACAGTGAGCTACATGGTTTTAAATAGCATCACATATCTAACCCTATTATCCTTTCAAGTTCCAAGCCAAACATCAGGAGGCCAACAGCTCAGACATCTGTCCACACTGAAATTCACACGTCTGAACCACAATCCTCTTCCAACTCCTCTACTCCTTCCTTTCCTGGGTCCTCTCTGCCTCTCCACTCTCATGTTGACCATCACGTCCGGTCAGATACAGCACTCTGTTAATGCTCCTGCTACACATCAATTTCCCCTTTGAGCATTTACCATATCATACCAGGTATTATGGAGATTATTTTCTCTCGGCCTTCCCCCATTTTTCTTCTTTCCCATCAATTATAAGCTCCTTAAGAACAGAATTTTATCTTCTCAACATCCTTGCATCTAAGAGTGCTTTATACTCATTTTATAGTCACAACTTATCTAGTGACTTGAGCAAATCTGTCCAAATGGAATCCTTGGTGAGGACTTAAAATATTCTGATGCCACCCAGTTGTTTCTTTACATTCTTAAGAGTGAGCTGGAGTATGCTTTTGAATGCACCTGTTTGCTCTAGAAAAATTTATTAATAAAAAAAATCAGCTCAAATTATTGGAGCTGTCTTTTTTTAAAAATATGTGCAATAAAACTATCCCTAAAGGCCTTTCTAAATCCTAAGGGGGGCAGGGGGTAGAAATACTGATTACATGACAATTCTGTATAGTTAAAATGCTGATTTTAGCTAACTCTACCATGTAATATAGAATTTATAAATGTTTTCCAGATGTCATGTGTTGTTTATATATTATTTATTAAGGGCAGGCACTTTTCTAAGTTCTTTAAGCACAAAATTGGACTTAATTCCCATAACAATCCTATGAAGTCAGTACCATTATTTTCCTTCTTTTTAAAAGAAAGAAACTGAGGCACAGAAAGGTCGCACAGCTAGTAAGGAGTAGAGCTGGGATCCAAATCCAGCTGACTACAAAGCTCAGCTTGAGCCCATGACACTAAACTGTAAAATGAGAACTGGACCAGAGTCCAATTCTGGGCCCCAGTCCCTATTCCACCATTGAACAGGTGATAGGTAGGGGACCTCAGATAAGTCACCTAACATCTCAGGTCTTAGCTCTCAAATTATACAACTATGATCCAAGGCCTGGTTTCCCTACTTGAAATATCCTAAGAAACTTACAGTTGTTTATTTATAGGACACCTTGCCTGTCACCTCTAGGAACTGGCAGACAAAGAATGTGATAAGGAACACTACTCTGCCCCTACCCAGTCCAGGTAAATATTCTTACTGGGGGAAATACTACCTGCTCTACCAAGCATTTCCAATAATCACATCATGACAAAGATCAGACGTCTACATTCAGGGAACAAATGGAAAATAACTGCCCTCTTACTGTTCTCTTTCCAACTCTAAGTGTATTTCTAATTGGTTAAGCTCTTAACTCAGCAGGTGCAAATTCAAACATAGTAGCCAGCCAGATGAAGTGAGTGGCACCAGTCACGTGACATGGGACAGCGGCAGCCTCTCTCCAGCTCCTATGTTTCCATTACACCCTGGGGAAGGGGGAGTCAGTACAGCCACAGGCTATATATGTCTTCCAGTTTTTCAAAAAGGGCCAGAAATCCAAACTGTTCCTTTTTCTTTTTTTAAATGTGAAATCTCCTTATTTTTAAATGCTGGCAATTAATTCCAATTTTTTAAAAAACACTACATGGGCCAAACAAAACACATTTGCAGGCCAAATACAGTTTTTACGGCGCCAGTTAACAACCTGTCTCAAAATGTATTGGCACTAAAATATCCTTGTCTTTCTGCTGAAATAATCTTAACATATAAATGGTCTTAAGACTTAGATTTCAATGCACAGATATTGATCAAAATGTGCCTGAATGTCTTCTTAATATTCGTTAGGGTTAGAATCTGAAAGCTCTCCACTCCAAAAGAATTCAGATTCATTATTTAATCCTAGATATCAAAATCCTAAGCATCCTCTTAAATTATAAATGCTTTCAAGAAAAAGAAAAACCTAAAATAAACCCTTTAGCTTCAGGCCATGGTCTATACCATCTGGGCAGGCAGAAGCACATGACTTTACCTTAGGTTCACTTGCATCTTTTAAATAAGAGTGGAATGAACGAACAGAGAATGAAAAATGTAACAGAATCTGAAATAACTGATACTAGGCAAAACTATTTCAGAAAGAGGCATTCTTGTCAAGAGAGCAGATTCCACAGACCAGATACCTATGAGCTCAATATTGATCCTGGACAAGAGTAAAGAGGAATTAAAAAGGGATCCTAGAAGAGGATCCCAGACCCGTGCCCATCAGCCCAACGTCATCCCGAGTTGACAAGCTACTAAACCGGGAAAGTGATGGTAAAAAACGCAAAAGGTATCTTGATTTTAACACGGTATTTTCTAATATGTTATTTTATTAGCAAGATAAAGAAATTTAGGCTGTATAAGCAAAGAGTTGAAGGGGCTGCTTTCAGGTGATCAGCCTTACTCAGAGTGCTAATTAATGGATGATGTCAACCTAGACAGAAGTGATATAGCCACATGTGGAAGAGTTCCGTTTCTCTGGACATTTTCATTAATGAATTGGATGAGGATACAGAAGTCATATTTCTCTCATCTATGGATAAAAAGGGGGCAAAACAGATCCTTTTGTAGTTCATAAGCGTGATGATTGGGTTTTCACGCGCATGCGTGAGATGTGTCTCCCTCAAACCTTGTTACGACGTTGGCACATTACCCGTCTGACGTAAAAAAATAAAAAAATAAAGAAAAAAAGGGGGCAAAACAGCAAATATATGTGATGTAATAATGACTGTTCTAACAAATAAATCAAATAAATCCAATAAAATAAATTTGACATGGAGAATTTCATAGCCCAAAATGATGTGATGATGATAACAAAAACACACAGAAAATGAACAAATATAGATTGGAGGAGAAATGATTTAGCAGTAACATGTGGGAAAAGCACAGAAGAAAAGGTTAACAAGCTGAGCAACACTGTAATGTGGCTGCCAAAGTAACAGTAAGAGGAACAATTCTTTAGTCTCTTCACTTTATCAGACAATGTCGAATCCTGTCTCCAGTTGTATTAAAACTGGAAGGTTCGTTTTTAGTCTAAAAAATTAGAAAGTACATAATTTAATATTAAGTGTTATTAATATGAAACATAAACCATTATTGTTAGTTTTATTACTGCCCAATTCATTACCAATTATTGCTTCAATATACATCTTACTCCGAATATTCTCTTCCCGACTCGCCAAAGGTGCGAGCTACTCCTCTACTTTATGCTGCCCACGCGCAGGGACGGCTTGGACGGTAGTGACTTGAGGGTAAGGCGTCAATAAATCCTTTTCACCTTTTAAGTTTAATCAGAAATTTTGTAAAAAGGACATGGTGGGGGAATACAGGGATGCTTTCGGTCATCACTGCTGCCCGTCCTGTGTCACTGCCTCGACTTCTCTAGGGAAACAACGACAAAGCTCCAGGGTCCGGCCTCAGCCTGCACCGCTGCAATTCTGCTGCTGGTCTCGTGATTCCCATCCCCTCCACAGCACCCGTCAGGCTCACACGCCTGAAATCCCCCATGGCTCTCCCCGGCCTACAGGAAAAGTCCCAACTTGAACATGGCAAGAGGCCCTCTGCTGCTTCATGCAGCCTAACTCCCCAGTCCCATCTCTGCCCACCTCCTCACACTGCCCCTTGCTCGAGTCCCACCAAAAGTGCCGGGCTCTGTCGTCCCTGTTACTGCACCCAGAATACCCTTACCACTCCATGCTTCAAATATCAACAAATATCAACCCATCCTTCAAATCTCAGCTCACCGCTTCAGATCCAACTCTCCGCATAGGCTTCTGTTCCTCCCGTATGGTATAGCAATGGTTCATGTAACTATCTTTCTCGCCAAACTGAGCACAATGAAGACTTTGACCCTGAGGGAAAAAATGTGCAAATATGACAGTGCACTTAGTGTATGTAAATGGATTAAAAGATGCTAAAGGAGATGGATACTTTCAATAGCAAGAAAAATATGCAACTCACACACTATGAAACACAAATGGCCAATAAACATGAAAATGATGTGAAACCGTATTTCCACTACCGACTGGAAAAGGTTGAAGAATGGTGTCAGATACTACATAGAACAATGTGGAGAAACTGGATCCTAACCTATAATTGTGTAAGGTGACAACACTGCATGCTCCAGGGAGGTCTGTGCGCTCTACCTGCATTTTCACAAGCCTCCAAGGTCTGGTATTTTTAACATGTCATACATGTCCCTCTCAAACAAGGAGATTAAGTGACTTGCCCAAAGTTTCACGGCTTGTAAGGAACAAAGCCAGAATTTGGACCTAAACTTGAGATTTTGACTTCAAAGTCTGAACTGTGAGACATTAGAATATGATGTCTTTCTAACCATAAGTCTTTGACTCAGTAACAATAATATTAATGATAAACCAAGGTTGCAAACATTTATTGGGAACTCACTCTGTGCCAAGCATTTCATATGCATCCACTTCCAGGCAATTTTCCCCTGGAAATATAAGATTTGCAATCCATAATTTAAATGCAAAGAAATAACTTAAATGCCCATCAATTTGGGATTGATTAAAGATGACACCTCCAAATGCATTCTAGCCCACTTCTCTCTTTCTGTACTCTTACTAATTACTCAAGTGATCATGTTAATTTAAATGAAATCCATATGCAGTGATTTGAAAATTTATCCTACTGACCCTGTCTTTCCCCCAGATATAGATAAAACTCTCCACCTGACTTCTCCCCAGATGTACGTACAACTTATCACCTGCAAGTCTCATAGGTATCTAAAACTTAGCATGTCCCAAACTGACTCTTCGACTTGTTCTTCCCTATCTTCACCCTCTCAAAAAATGGCAAATTTATTCAAGCAAAAAAACCCAGCAGTCATCCTTGATCCATCCCTTTCCTTCACCACCAGCCTCTACCCCTTCCTCACATACTGTCAGCTACATCTTCTAACACAGTGTGAACCAAACACTACCCATCATCCTCGTTGCTACCCCCCAAATTAACTGTACCAACCTCTCTTGCCTGAACTGCTATGAGAGCCTCAGGATTGGTCCTCTTGTTTCCATTCTTGTTCCTCACCAATCCATTCTGCACAAAGCGGCCAGAATAACCTTACAAAACCATCCATCAGATCATGCCACTCACCAGTTTAAAACTGTCCGATGGATTCTCATCATAAACACCCCTCTCTCACTCCCATGAGCCTGGCAGGCCCTGCGTCCCCTTCCATGCTCTTCACACACACACATATCTCCTTTGGTCACCAGCCTTTGGTCCCCGTGGCCTCCTGCTATTCCTCACATGCACCAAGCTCGGCCCCCTGAGGGCCTGTGCACTTCTCATTCCTACCATGGGGGGCCGTCTCCCCCTGGCTCTTTACATGGTGGGTCCTCCTCATGCTTGTGAGTTAACACTCACTCCCTTGGAAAGGCCTCTTCTTATCACCCTAGAGATGGGACCATGTCCTGCCTGCCTTCCCCCCAAATCCCACAACACAACCCACACACTGCTCACTTTTCATCCCAGTGGCCTATTTGTTTCCCTCATCAGTATCTGGAGTTTTCTACACACACACACACACACACACGATTCCCGTTTACCGTCTGCCCCTCCCCAACCAGAAGGTGAGCTCAGTGAAAATAAGGACCTCATCCTCCTTCTTCAGCACTATACTCCCAGAAGCTAGAAATGCTGCCTGGCACACAAAAAGTATATGGTAAATATTTGTTGGATAAACTGAATGAATGCATGAATTAATAACTTGAATACAGTGCATAATTATACATGTGGAAGATGGTTAACGTTAGAATTTTTAAGTCATGTTACAAGAAAATACATATAATAAATACCACTCCAACCATGGTTTAACATATTTGGAGATGTAGGCATAAACATATGTATACACACGCACAGAAATTAATCTAGAAGGATATATAACAGAATGTTATCTGGGGTTATCTCTGAGTGGTGAGATAGAAATTTTTTTGGATTTTTATTAATATTCTCTGAACTTTCTTAATTTTTATAAAATAAGCATTTTTACTTTGATAATTTTTAAACAGCTACTTTTTTTTAAAAACATAACAATCCAATATAAAAATAATGAATAATTCACAAAATAAATAAAACAGCTAATCAATATTTTATTTTCTACTACTCAAATAAATGTGGAACAAAATGATACAAACTTTATCAAAAGTCTTAATAATATTTAATTGTTTTGACACAATAACCCAATTTTAAGGAAAGAATGCAAAACTTACTGAAGAACACGGGAAGAAAAAAAAGTTTTATCCCTAAATACATTTACTGTAGCTTTTATTATGAGTTAGATAAGTTGAAAACAATGTAAATGCTCAAATTATGGTTCATCCAGAGAATGAAATGCTACACAGCCATCAACACATACTAACAAGTTTTTAGTAATATGAGGAAACACCTCATGTAACATCACACAGAAAGGGGGGGAATAAAACTTAATATTCAGTGTGACCTTAACTATATGAAAAGGAAAAGTGGGGGAAAAGATGGACAAGGAAATGTTGTACACCATTGTTTAAAACTAGTGACTTGCAGCATGTCTTTAGATGTGTTTTGTTTGAACCATATGCTTAAACGAAACAAAAAACTTGAATTAGCTGCCAATATTCCAAATTAGAATATTTAAAACTCAAAATGCAGAAGCTCTGGAAATACTCATTCCATATCGCACAGCGCAACAATCAACTCTAGGTAAGAGCAGTCACCTCTTTAGAAGAACAAGTGTTCTACAGTTTTTCATAGTTCTCACCTTTCCTTATTGGTCCCCCAAATTGAGACAAGTTTTAGTTACCATTTACCACCTAGACTGTCACTGTTGCTATCCTGTAGTAAAGAAGACAGTGAAATATCTCTGACTGTCTCTATCAAAAGCATAAAGATAAAAGGCAGACACACTTCAGCAATTTATGTGACCTCCACTGTCCCTGGAAGCATCCTGAGTTTTTCATCCCAGCAGTGCAGCCTGTGGAATGGATGAGTCTAACACTCACAGCTTTGACTATTTGTAAGTGAGCTGAAAAGTTCCAAAACAGAGTCATCTGTAATTTTATTGAAGTTGGCCTTCGGGAAAGGGTGAGCTGGCTAAGTCCTAAGTTTAGCCAGCCCAATGTCTGCATGTAACACAGCTTGGTTGCTCTCCACCTGCCTTTAGATACTTGGTATATCTCATTAAGAGATAAAGAGTGTTTCTTTATGAAAAATGATCCCCCATCCAATGAAAGAAAGCTAACTACTGGTTCCAGTAGGAGCTGGGGGAGTAAAGCGGTCCATGGAATGCAACGATATAAACAGAAAAAGGTGAGGCCAGGAGCAGGGGCCACAGAGAGACCCCGTCTCTAAAATAAATAAATAAAATGTTGACTTTGCTGTTGGTTCCAACCTGTGACATGACTAAACCTCCCATGAATTCTACAGAGTAACAAAAAACAATGATTCAAGAAATTGTCTTCTTTTATTTGGTTGTATGAGGGAAATAAAATGCAAGACTAGTATTTGTCAGGAAGGTTCCAGGACGTATCTTTCAGGACTACTGAGAATCACTTTATATCAAAATATTTACTACTGTTGCCAATTTTAAACAATTGTTCCTAGATAAAACTAATTACAAAATGACTACAGTTTTGCATACTGTCAAATGGAACCATTATTTTAAACTACAGTCATGCCTGCTTAATGACTGTTCTGAAAAATGTGTCCTTAGGCAATTCTGTCACTATGTGAACATTCTAGAGCATACTTACACAAACCTAGATGGTATAGCCTATTACTCGCCAAGTCTATATATTATAGTCTATTACTCCTAGGCTACAAACTTGTACAGCACCTTACTGTACCAAATACCACAGGCAACTGTAACACAATAGTAAGTATTTGTATGTCTAAACATATCTAAACGTAGAAAAGGTACAGTAAAAATATGGTATTATAATCTTATGGGACCACCATTGTATATGCCGTCCATTGTTGACCAAAATGTCATTGTGCAGTACATGACTGTACACGCTTTACTGCCCTTGTCTCTCAGTAAGATCATGTACCGAAATTTCTCAAGTGGGATATCTGCAAATTCTCCGAATCCTAGATTTATTAGGAGGAATCCATTCTCAGTAATTTCATAAAAGATAATCTCAAAAAGGCATAATAAGGTCATACTTAAGGTAATAAAAGATTATCTTTCACAGAAAATATATAGCAGCAATTTTAAGTCTATTAGCCTAGAATATTCTCACAGTTGTATAAGTCATCACTAAATCATCCGTGAATGTCAACAAAGTAAAATAACCTAGTCTGTTCCTCATATACAGTAGTTTGTTGAATAAGCAGGAGGAAATGTTTGTGTTCACTGAAAAGTAACATGACAATGAAATTCCTTTTAAAATTGCAAGAGAGGAACTAAGGACTATTTGATATTTAACTGTGGTGACCATCTATTTATTGGGTGGGCCTTCTGGCTCTGAACTGCACTGGTCACTCCCCACATGTCGTTCAAAGGACGAGGGCATGTCTGTCTGGGATGCTGATGCCCATATGATGCCTGTCCAGTGCCTGGCAAAGAAAAGGCCCTCAGTGGCTACTGAATGAATGAATCGCGTTTCATTCTGATGCTTCTATAAAAGGAAAGGAAAATCAGATCCTGACCTTCAAAAATTTATACAGCACTATTAAAGACAATAATAGAAAAAGAAAAAAAAATACCTTCGATTCAAAATAAAAGTTACTGGCAATGGAAAGCATTTCAATTTTAAAGTACATAAAAACTCAACAAAATATTTTCCAGTGACCAGAAGCAACAAAATATTTTGTTAGAATGCCCTAAAATGCTTTTCATGACAGTTTGATAACTTATAAAACAAAACAATTCTGCTTATAAATTCTATATTATTAGGAATTTAATACTGGCCTTAATCATATCAGATTGGTGAGGTCAAGGTAACATTTATTAAATACCACCTGTAGGCACCATGAATTGGGTATTATTATTCCCATTTTACAGATAAGGAAACACAGAACTTGCCCAAATTCACACAATCAGTAAATGGGAAATGGGATCTGATCCTAGTTCCCTAACCACATGGGACGCTTCATATGTTGGAAATTCAGGAAACTGAAAGGAGTAACAGTCAACTATAATTTCAACACACAAAGATAATCTCACCTAACATTTGGCCTATAATCTTCCTGGTATTTTCCTACATAATATGTAGACAATTATACACACACACAAACCCTCCAAACAAACAAACAAAAACTTAGATCAACTTACACATACTATTTTGCAATCTGCTTTTTCAGTTACTAATTCTGAGTATCTTTCTACATTAATAAATACTCCCCTACATCACTGTTAATAAATAAAATATACCACAATTCATTTAATCAAACTCCCTATTACTGAGCATTTAAATTGTTTCTAATGTATAATAATTATAAGCAAAGTTACGAAATCATTTTTGCAAATTAGAGGACTTTTTCTTTTTGCATATACATTTTTGTGGTGGTCACCAGAATCTGGAAGTGACTTTTTTCCTAACTTTAGAGAGCCTACCTCCTGATTTTGATACACCCCACTAAATGGACTTCCCACCAAATTAAGAATCACTGTGGGAAGGAGAAAGGTACTGGCAGGAGTACAGTGACACATGCACCGTGTGGGCGAGAACTACTGCTACGGATTGGTCTCTATACACATGCTGTACTGTTTTTCCTTAGTTTAAATTCCTAGCGGTGGAAATGCCTGACTAAGGGACAGGGCACATTTTTGAGGCTTTTGATGAGTAATACAAAATTGCCCTCCTGAAAAGTTATAAAAGTTGAAACACCCACCAGCAGCATTTGAAAGTGACAATTTCTAAAACCCTCCAGTTGGCCAGATTTGTTCTTCAACAATCAAATCCCTATATGGCCATAAGTTTTAAAAATAGAAAAAACTATTGATACAGCACATCTAGAAAAGCAGCGAACAAGTCAAACAACAAATGTTAGATTTCAAAGTATATGTTTTCAAATTCAAAATATAAAACTTAATGACACTAGATAGCAGTAGACTGAACTTAAAAGAATGACAATAAACTACTGCAATCAGATTCTGAAAGGTGTCAGGCTAGTAAGTAAAACAATGCACCTTCACTTTTCTGTCTGGCTTAAGAGTTTGGGTTAAAATAGCAACATGCTCTATGCTTTAATAAGAAACTCAAGAAACTACATATTCTTTCAAATATTATAAGTACTATCTTATACCTAATGTGGCAATCTGAAGTTCTTAAAATTCTTTTAGATATTCATTTACTCAGCAAATATCTGAGTAAATTCACCATTCACACTGGTGAATCCCACAAAGTTCCTGCCCTTGAGGAGCTTCTGTTCTGAGGTAAGCTCAGAATCCTGCGGGTTAAGAGTCAGCAAATCATGGTTACAACGTCAGTACGGAAATACTGATTCTTAGGCAGATCATAACAACTCTGAATCTCAGTTTCTTTATCTGTAAACTGAAGAAGTTACCAGACGATCTGCAGGTCCTTCTGGCTCTCAATCAAATTCTATACTTTATTTGGTTCTGTTTAAATGCTTGCTCTTCTATTACTGACAAGAGCTTTGCATTTTAAGCTCCATACAGTTCTTCCACAAGATCAGACCCAGGCTCTCCCAAAACACCAATTTTACACCTACAGCAAAGTTTTGGTGATCCAGGCACCTTTAAGGAATAAACATAGGACAAATTCCAATTAAATGAAGATTTATGCTCCCAATTTTAAATATTTCTTTGGAGAGTTTTCTACAGTATTCTCATCTCTTTCACTTTTCTCTTGCACTAAACACTAAGGCATGAAACATGGAAACAGCTGGCGCCCTGTCCCCATGCGGCAGGCTTGGAGACCCACAGCCATGCCTTGCTTCATGCCTTGGTGTTTACAGTGGCACTCGGATGCCCTCAGGAGCTGCAGTCTGAAGTCCTGGTGGTGGATTCTCACCTCTCTCTGACTTACCTCCACTCCCAACTCAACAGGCACACACAATTCTGTCTGCAGTCTGCAACTCACTGCTCCATTAGCATTTCTAACAGAGAAATGGGAACCGCTACTTCTGTCAACACTTGTTTTCCACCAGATTTCTCTGCCACCATTTCAACTGTCCTTGGATTCAAGGTCCCCCTGGAGAAACCTGCTTTGGGAAGCAGTTAAAAGAAGGCTTAGTAAGGGGCCTCAGTGTCTCTAGGCACTCTCTAGGGAAGAGCCACACACTTTCAGCAAGCAGTATCATCTCCTTGTGGCCTCTAACGATACTGCCACTTAAAAATACAGATGCATGTTCTCAACTCTAGGCATACACCGTGATTCCAGTTCTTTCTCTGTGTCTGCCTCATAAGCCAGAAGAATGAGTAAGAGCCAAGATTTTCTCACCACTGCGCAAAAATACATGGCAAGTTCACCCACCATAAGTTTTTCCTCGGTTTCCAACATAAAACCATAAAACAAGATCTAACAAACCCAAAGCTTACTTGAGCAGCATCAACAGCAATGTACTACTAGGACGAACATAACACGTCGTCACTTTAGACAATGCAAGACAAACTTGGAATCCCTGCACTCTATAGTTCACAAAAGGAAATAGAAAGGAATTGATTGTACTCTAAGTCGAGCATCTAAGCCTCTAAACTTACCACAACCAGTATGTGCTTCTCCTACTTGTCTGAAGTGCTTTTGCTGCAAGTATCAGGACGAAAGGCCATAAGCCAGTTCACTTAAGACTGGGGAGCTAAAAGGAGTCCATCCTCTACATAGAGTTCGTACAGCACGTATAAGAAAAAGTTGGAAGATAAAATTATCTCAAGTGGAAACAACTTCTTAAGTTCATGTATCAACCAATTAGAATAAGAAATTTAAAAGTTAAAAACTCATATTCTGAAAGATCACTAAACTGATCTCAAACAGGATCCCAAAAGTCATAGTCAAGTTTGGCAACAGATTCTTATTAGACATCTGTAACAATTACTTGGCATAAAACTTATTTCCCAAGCTTTCAATTAACATAAAGGAACATATATTTAGAATGACAAAGAGATTAGAAGTTGGGAAGAGGAAATACCACAAGTTCCTAATACTCCCTATAACAATAGGGCATGCACACATTCGTCCTGTGGGAATAAAAGTACCTGCATGAAGTACATATATTTTATATGCACATTAGTCTGTCATCTTCCCAAAATAATTAAAACATTCAAAATACAAAAAAAGCATCTTTGAAATCTTATACTTATGCAAATGTTTACTCCACTGAAATAAAAGATCAAAATGCTAAATCTCTCAGAAATCACTATAATTTACTGAAAAAGGTATGTTTTTAAGGTTCCATACTTGAATTTTACAGAAAAGCAATCAAGTGTAACTGATTTACAGCAATAATGTAACAAAAGCAATAATTTGAGAGAGTGTGCTAACAGTATTACAGATTTTATAATGCGAAGGGCCAGAGCCAACCTGGAAAATTCAGATAAAAGCTTCCCGAATCTCAGTATTTTGACCAAAATTGGGAAGATTATTTCTCACACGCTCTAATTACTTATCCAATAACTCTTCAGAGCCCCCTCTGTGACAGAGGCAGTGCCTGGTGCTATGGCTGCAATGGGGACAAGCAGATCTGTGGCGCTTCCAGCCAATGGAGGAACTCCACCACCCACGTCTCTTCTCTACATTTCTTGACCTACACAACACACAGGGCACCAATCCCAGCCCCCTCTCTCTCCTGACTGCTCTTTCCCCTCCCCTGCGCCATCAATTACAGCGGCAGTGGTGGTCCTCTGTCCCTTAGGTGTGCAAGGCTCAGTCCCAGTTCAGGGCCTTGGCACTTGCCCTTCCCTCTGCCTGAGCCACTCTTCCTCCAGATCTCCAAGATCACAGGCTTCTTCCCCCTCCTTCAACTCTCAGACCTCTCCACCCCAGAGAGGCCTCTCAGGCCACTCAGACTAAAACACTAGACCCCAACCTGTCCCTCTGTTCCTCAGCAACCCTGTTTCAGTACTTTCGCAGTACTATCACTGTCTGATACTATCTCCTTTATTGCTCTTTTGCTTTTTAACCATCTCCCCCACTTAGATGTGAACTCACTACAGTAGGATCTGTCCGTCCTACGCACTGCTATATTTTAGTCCCTAAAAAGTTTCCTGAAATACTTACAGATGCCCAATAAATACCTATTTAAGAAACACAAACATAGACAATGTTAGCAGTTGTGTATCACAATGGCAGGAACCAAATAAAGGAAAAAGAGAATATGTTAAATGCTAAAAGATTTGATGAGTTTTTTTAAATATAGATTTTTTTAAAAGATCATCATAGCTTCTTATACTAGTCTTAAAATACAACTCTCAAAAATAAGCACAATGGAAATACTAAAGCTCAACATTGGCTAATGTTCATACTTTACGATGTATTAGGCTCAATGTCTAGCATTAGCATTACTTCTACAATTTAATCTTTTTTAAAAGCATGTTGAGACCCCAATTTTTCATTAAAAAAAGGAGCCAAATATTTTTAAAAGCATCCTTCCCCTTAAGAGTTGCTACAAACTGTAAAGTTTGTAACCATGTTATACCAACACTAAAATATGAGATGCTGGTGATAATCTGTGATAGGCGGGGATTTTAGTATCTAATGACAAACAAGTTTTATGAAACAAATTGCCCTCCTCTTCAATTTAATCAAAATTCAAGCCTTCTCTCCACATTCAAAATTATTTAAACTCTTAGGAATTTTTCCTACATATTGTTCTTAAAAACTTCTATCTGTTCCCTTTCTTTTGTGGTAACAAAGAGGTTAGTTGTTACTCAAGAAATATGACTTTAGTTACTGACCATCACAGCTCACACTCCACAGCAAAGATGCCAAAGATCCTTGTGGATCACTGTGAAGTTATATTAATATAAAAGCAAACACTGTACACTGGGGAGAAGGCACATTTATTTCCTGGAATGTGATGTAAAGAAGCAAGTTACTACTGCCTTTGGGCCTTTGGGAATAACAGAAATCCACTTAAAAACCTCAAAAACTAATGCTTTACAACAATTTCATAGCAAAACATCAGAAACAACCTACATATAAACCAATAAAGAAGAGATTAAATAAATTATGGTTCATCCTTAATGGAGTACTCAGCAGCTGTTAGAGAATGAGGCAGGTCTCTCAGGGACTGATGGAGACTGCCATGATTTAGTACCTGGAGGGAAAGCTGGTGCAGAACAGAGTATACAGTGGGTCCTCATCTGTGGAAAGACAAATAAAAACACATACAAAACGCTTACATGAGCACAGGCTGTGTCTAGAAAGATGTAGGCAAGGAGCCAGTAGCCCTGGTTCCTGGGGAGGGAACCCGGCGCTGTGGGACATGGTGGGAAAGAGTTAATGCTTTCTACTCTATACCTTTTTGTATCCACTGAATCTTCTGCACTGTGAACGGACTGTCCATCCCACAAATTAATATGATAAATTTAACATAAGAATAATTTACACTATTACTAACATATTCATCAAGGATGACCATTCAGAAGCAAAAGTTTTCAAAAATCCCAAAAGTTTTGTTCCCTTCGACAGTAGAGTCCCTGATTCTTATTTCCCAGAAGAGACTCCAAGTCTCTACAAAGAGAGAGCTGCGCTTGTGATCTCACCTATTACAAAGCAAAGAAGCCTCAATTCAATTCTTGGAGAGGAAACAGCTGCTCAGTCCACCTTGAAAACACAGCTCGTATTTAAATGGAGCTTGTATCTCCCTAATGATGCCTCCAAATGAAGTTTCCCCCTAGCTATAAAACAGAAAGCATTAGAAACAAGAGGACAGTCTCATGATTTTAAAAACACAGACTATACTTAGGTTTCCTTTCCTCTGCCAGGCTTAGACAAGAAACTCTCCGATAATAGTGAAATATGATTTCAGATTTGTGGCAAAATAATCACTTAAGGGGAGGGGCACGTGACATTTGCACTGGGGGAAAAAAACGCTTTCATGTTTCATTTGTGGAGGAGGAAGATTTGCTCCTTGTTAGTATAAATTTCGGCACCATTTTTAGACCCCTGACTAAATGATACTAGTAACTCACATTAATTTTACTCCAAGCAAATACTTCTTTAAATTAAAGACAAATCTAAAAATGAACACAAACAAATCAGAAGGCAAACTTTAAACTGAAACTTTTCTAGTGAAAAACGTATCTCGAACACACAAAAAGAAATACAAAGAACTCATTTCCATATAAACACCATTCAATAACAGTACATCTACCAACATCTGACTGCATTAAACACACACAGACAAAAAGGAACACAAAGATACCCAACTGCAAATAAAAGACCTCATATATTTTTGGTAGCGGAATGTGGGGCGCAGAATCCCCATTATTCAAGCCCACATTTAAATTCAGAACACTTGATGTGCAATTTTGTGTTAGAACTCATGATTCCAGCTTTGTGCGTTTAGACAACACATCAGTAATGACATCTTTCACTTTGATGGTCAACACTTTAACCTTGGGTTTAATCTGTACAGTGCCTTCGGGTGTAAGTACATAGAACACAGGTAAATCGAACGCACTATAAATACAGAAAGGACGAAGAACTGGTTTCAAGAGGAGTTGAGGCACAGGGGCACGAAATCACTTGGCAGGTCGCATCTCCAAAGGAAAATAATTTTATAGCTCCTTCCCATCCCCCAGGCAACCTCCGGCCACAGAACTTACTGCCCTACGTGGGGCAGAAGTTCGCGGAGGGAGAGTGACCCCAGGACGCGCGCGGACAACGGCGCGACCCGGAACAGCGCTCCCTCGGGTCGGTCACTTGGGACGCTTCCCAGACCTCGGACCGGGACCGCCAGAGCGCTGCCCCCACCCCGCCCTGGCCGCCGGGCGCTCGCGGCGACGCGCCCACGGGACCCCGCTCCAGGCTCCGCGCGCGGCTCCCACTCCGCGCGCCGCGCCCACCCGCCCCCGGCACTCACGGGCCGCTCCCGCGCCGCTATCTCGCCATTCCCTGCCGCCGGCTCGGCCGCCGCCCCGGGGCTGCCCCGAGCCCGCAGCCGCCCGGGGGCTGGAGCCGCCAAGGAGGGGGCCGGGCACAGCCCGCCGCCGCCGTCTCGGCTCCCCTGTCCCAGCCTGGGCTGCTCGAGGCGGCCGCGGGCCAGGGCCAGTCCGCTGCTCTCCGCGGACCCCGCGAGCCGCCGCCGCCGCCGCCTGAGCCGCCCAGAGGCAACGGTTACGGCCAGCGACACCGCCACGGCCACGGCCGAGACGCTCCAGCGCGGACTGCGGCGCGCGGGGGCGGTGCCTGCACGCCGCTCGGCTGGGGGCGCCGCGGCCCGGCCCCGCCCCCGGC
>CAUYSK010085553.1:0-20667 GCA_963575035.1 Avahi laniger | reverse complement strand
CAAAAGAAGACAGAATAATGGCCAAAAAACATATGAAAAAATGCTCAACATCTCTAATCATCAGGGAAATGCAAATCAGAACCACAATGAGATATCACTTATCTCCAGTGAGACTGGCCTTTATCAAAAAGTCCCAAAACAATAAATGTTGATGTGGATGCGGAGAGATAGGAACACTCATACACTGCTGGTGGGACTGCAAACTAGTGCAACCTCTGTGGAAAGCAATATGGAGATACTTTAAAGAGATACAGGTAGAAGTACCATTCGATCCAGCAATCCCATTACTGGGGATCTACCCAAAAGAGCAAATGATACTCTATAAGAAAGACACCTGCACCCGAATGTTTATAGCTGCACAATTCACAATTGCAAAGATGTGGAAACAAGTGTCTATCAATACATGAGTGAATTAATAAAATGTGGTATATGTATACCATGGAGTACTATTCAGCTTTAAGAAACAATGGTGATCTAGCACCTCTTGTATTCTCCTGGATAGAGCTGAAACGCATTCTACTAAGTGAAGTATCCCAAGAATGGAAAAACAAGCACCACGTGTACTCCCCATCAAATTGATATTAACTGATCAATACATAATTGCACTTATAAGAATAACATCTATTGGATGTCGGGAAGGGGGGAGGGAGGAGGAGGGGACGGGTATTTGCATACACAAAGAGTGTGATGCGCACCATCCAAGGGATGGACGCGCTTGAAACTCAGACTTGGGGAGGGGAGAGGGCAACATATATAACCTAAACATCTGTACCCCCGTAATATCCTGAAATAAAAATAAATAAATTTGGAAACCTGGATGAAATAGATAATTTTCTAGGAAAATATAAATCTCCAAAAGCACAGAAAATATCAAGAGACCATACCATAGAAGAAGTAAGATTGTCAAAGGTCTACCACCCCCTAAAACACAAAACCTACATGGTCTGATAGGTGAGTTTTACCAAATTTTCAAGGGAAAGGAATTAGCAATACTGTTGTAACTTCTTCGTAATAAGGAAGAGGAGACAACACTTCTATGTTAATTTTATTAACTGAGCATGGTCTTAGTATGTATCAGTAGCACCTGGGGGTTAAGCACATAAACTCTGCCACACCTGGAGCCAGTCACTAATCCGTTGTGTCAGAGAGGATCAACTATCCACCGAAATCTAATTTTCTTTTCCACAGAATATAGCTGTAGCTAGAATATAGTTTCTACTCAAGAGTTTTCAATCAGCTTCCCCTTCAGCTAGGCTAGTTCTCACCCATGGAAAGTGAATAGAAATGACGTTAACCATTTCGAGGCCAAGACTCAAAGATCCTAATCCCCGGAACCTGTGAATGTGTCATGTTATATGGCAAGGGAGAATTTAAGGTTGCCGATGGAATTAAATCGCTAATCAGCTGACCTTAAGACAAAGAGATTATTTTGGATTAGCTGGATAACAGGTAGGCCCCATGTAATCACAAGGGTCTTTAAAAGTGGAAGAAGAGCACTCTGGGAGGCCGAAGCGGAAGGATTGGTCAAGGTCATGAGTTCGAGACCAGCCTGAGCAAGAGCAAGATCCCATCTCTACTAAAAGTAGAAAGAAATTAGCCAGATAACTAAAACTATATAGAAAAAATTAGCCAGACATGGTGGTGGTTGCCTGTAGTCCCAGCTACCCGGGAGGCTGAGGCAGGAGGATCGCTTGAGCCCAGGAGTTTGAGGTTGCTGTATGGTAAGCTAATGCCATGGCACTCTAGCTTGGGCAACGGAGTGAGACTGTGTCAAAAAAAAATAAAAATAAAAGTGGAAAAAGGAGGCAGAAAAGTCAGTGTCAGAGTGAAAACTCAACTGGCCACTGCTGCCTTTGAAGAGCCGTGAACCTAGGAGAATGAGCAGCTTCCATAAAATGAAAAAGGTAAGGAAATAGATTCTTCCCTGAGCCTCCAAAAGGAACACAGCCTTGCCAACAACCTTGATTTTAGCCCCGTGAGACTTATTTTGGACCTCTGCCTTCAGAATTGTAAGAGAATAAATTTGTGCTGCCTTAAGTCACTAAGTTTGTAGTAATTACAGCACCAAGAGAAAACTGATGCTTTCTTCCACTCTCATCGTCCTCTTTTGCCAACTGGATAGAGTTGACAATGAAGCCGTAGATGATGGCTGAGCCACAAGATGGAAGGATCCTGGGCCCCTCAGTCACTGAGTGAGAACACACACTTCGGACTCTTAAGTGAGCAATTTTGTATCTGAATTTGATGGCATTTGTTACAACTTATCCCATCACAAAGAGTTTGATTCTCTGTGACTCGGTTTTCTTATTTTAAAAATGGAATAACAATAGTAGCTACCTCAAATAGTTTTGTGAAAATTAAACAAGTTACTCTTTCTAAAGTGTTTAGAATGATTCTTGACACATAATAAGCATGATATGTTATCATTAAGATTCCATGTACACACATACATGTGCGTGCACACACACATGAATTTTTTTATAGCAACTCTTTTGGATATCGATGCAAACATTCTAAATAAAAGATTGGCTAATTGGTAGCTAGAATCCAGCCACACACTAAAAAAAAGATGGAAATGGCCTGGATGGTTTATTTTTAAAATACAAAAATATTAGGTAATTTGTTAGTATCTACCATTAGCATTGAGTGGAAACTGGCTCTTTTCTCCCTCACAAGTTAGAAATAATTTTTATATCTTTTCTTTTTTGGGGGAGAAGTGAGCATTTTTTCCATAGTAGTTCAACAACACTGAAACCTGTAGATTGCAAATTATCAGTTCACATGTTAAAATTCTCAGTATTTTGGTGGCTGTTTTTTCTTTTTTCCTCCAACAGAGTTCAGGGCAGGTGGACACCGTAACTGCCTAATTCTGATTATGGATGATTTTTCTAGTATCAGGGCCTTATACTTACGTACTAATACAAATAGTACAAGACTGGAAATGTAATCTATAAATAAACATTATTTTTTATACATGGTATTGAAATTAACCACAAATAGAAAAATCATCTCCATTATTTATTCATAGCATTACATACAGATGTTTTGACATTTACATATACCACCATAAGGAGGACCGCTTGATTCCTCGATACCAAAAATATCCTTTTAAAAAATAATTCGATGTTGTAAATGTGAAACCCATGTTAATGAAAGAATTAGCCCAGTCTAGACTTTCTACCTTTGGTATGTTGAAGGATAAAATGCTCTTTGGGGACAGAGATTGTATCCTTGCTGCATACTCCTTGCTGACATTGGCTTTGCTGATACACAACCCAGGGGATTAGGCCTAGGAGGAGACTTTGGTTTGCTGAAATAGTCCGAAACAGGTATTTTCATCTTGTTTCTTCTTATAAACAATGGGGGCTTATGTTCATCCTCTGAAATAGAAAAAATCTAAATAAGACTATCATTGAGACATTGGATACAGCTTCTGCTGTGTTTCAGTAGCAAATGACATACAAAAAACTATGTGAAGATTAGGTGAATTAGTTACACCCAAAATTCATAGAAGAACCTCTTCCCATCTTTCTTACCACCTGCTCATCTTTAACTAGTTATTTGTTCTTTAACATGCAACAAGAAGCAAATATGATTTTGGTAGGAATGATTTAGAATTAGGTAAGATTGGTGGGTACGGATGGGACAAGTGAGAGAAAGGAAAAAGACCTATGGTCCCGATAGACAAAATAAGAGAATAGACAAGCAGGTTAAAACAAATTAGTTGTACTCATAAGACTTTCCAAAGGCCTACATGGTTGCACCCAAGCAGGAATAGGGATTTGAGGAAATGTTCAATATCAATAATGGAGAGACAGGGGCATGATTTGGGAGTTCTCATACAAAAAAATTTCCAAGTATCTAGATGACAAAATATAGGTGGACTTCACAGGTAAGACATAAAGTTGAATAATAGAAACATCATCGCCGTGATTTGGTGATCCTGGGGTGAGGAGTTTGGTAGGATAGGCCAGATACAATGGGCCATCCTTGAAGTCAGAGTAAAGGAGGACTTTCTAACGTGTAAACTACACTTACTATTGCCCCTTAGCAGATAAAGCCCCTTTTGGGTTTGGTTAACTCCAGTGGAACTTGCTGGGGTCTGGAGAATGACCCTATGGAATGCTAATTGATTACCATATCATTCCTGGTATAAAGGGAAGTTGTAGAAATAATAGATAATGTAGATAATCCTTCATAATTATTGCTCTATAGTCATTATTGCTATGCCTGTTTTAAAGCTGGAAGCTGCCAAATCTACCAGGATGCTTCAGTTGGGCTATTCTGAACCGAAGTAGAACTTTCCATAATTCTTGATTCTCCCTGGGCCACATCGTAGACTGAGCCTCCGGTGGGGGCACAAAACTCCTCTTTTTAAATTTAACATTATATTTCAGCTGTCTCGTAGGATACCTGCTTGTGGCTGCTTGCCATTTTACTCTGTCCTCTGGCTGACTTTGTTTCCAGTGAAATCATTCACCTCCATCACGGTTCAGCTGTGAAGAACCGAAACTCTGAGACCATTGTCCTTTTGTTAGGTCAATGCAGGGTTTCCCTTGCCACCGAATCAGCATGACCAAAGCTATAGCTCCTGTCGTCCTGCCATCTGGCTTCTCAGAGAGTGTCCCTCATCAGCCACTTCGCTTTTCAAAACCAGAGTAAATTGATGTAAAATTTATCTCCAGGAGAAATTCAGCAGATGCTGTTCCTTAAGAGTTGAGCTGGAAATCACTATTATGTTTCTCTGTTTTTCCTTTAAAAGCACAGATCCTTAAAATCTATCCCCTAAGTAGTTGGTACTTACTGGTTTCCTTATACCGACTTAGTAATTATCACAAACTGTACTTAACCTTTTGGCACTGCCTTATTTCCTTCGGATCCTTGACTCGACACTCTAAATCAATCGGAGAAAGAAAAAAGTGAATTTCACCTATTTCAGAGACCAATTCTGCCAGTTTTATTAATCTTTACAGATTGAAGGTGATACATCTATATCCGTCTATATAAATGATGAGGAAACGTCTATGCCAGAAATGTAGATGTTTTGCCTTCTCTGCTTTCACCTTTTCGGTGACATTTTCTCAGCCATGAGCTAATGCCTAGTCCTGCTCTGCATGTGGCCTTTAGTCTTTGTTGTTGCTGCTGCTTTTATTGTTGAGTTTTACTCCTGCGGCCCTTCCCATAGGAAGGAAGGGTCAGGGGGTGAGGAGAGAGGAAAGCTGGAGAGAGTCGAAGACCCTCTCCAGGGTAAATTTTTGGCACTCGACATTGTGTTATAAGGAGTTGAGTTTTAATAAACTCCATTCTAATATTTTTAATCAAGAAGAAAAAAAGAAAAAGCAAATTTCACACATACAAACAAGTATTTTCTATAGACTACACTATCATCAGCAAGCTCAGTATATGTGTGTCTTAAATATGCTACCCCGGTTCTTTGTTTTTTAATGCATACAGAATTAAATTTACCTCCCAATGAAAAATTCTTCTTGTTCTGAGCACATATCTAGCAGGTATATCATACGTTAGTCACTAAGACAGAGAATGACCCTTTTATTATCTCCCAGTTTCTGATCAAATAGCAATGCAAAATTTTTTTCTGTCGTAATGCTTTTTTAAAGTGACATATTTATGTTTTCAAAAACACTATATTTCTCTAACTTTAAGCTTTACTCAACTTTTAATTTTAAGGCACAAAATTTTCTCTTCCAGCTTAAATAACATCTTATCACACATTCTTTCATCATGATAGTTTATATAAATATGTGTTTTTCTTCTGTTACTGAAACTACAGGGTTTAAGAAAAAATTCCCCTGAAATAATTTCCAATTCTCTTAGTAGTTATTTTTCTCTCTGGAAGCCCCCAGAAGTATGTTAGAGAAAATAAAGTAAAGCAATTTATTTTACTCTTGCATTGTTCTACACAAAAAAAGTGATACCTGCATGATATGCATTTGACAAAACATACAATAACCATAACAATACGATTTTGGTTTCCTTAATTGCTTCTATTTTTAGTCAAACTAAAAATAAAACAAAACTTTTATTTTCTTAGATTCCTATGGTAACTGTTCTTGCTTTGCCCTTAGTGAAAAGGAAATTTTCCTCAAAAAGAAAGATTATTGGATAAGGAAGACATATTCACAGTTCCTGCCAAAATGTTCTAGACAAATAGAATTGAGAACAACTCTCATATTACATTTAGGAAGAGGAAAACAAACATATATTGTAGTCATTTTCTGAATAAAGAGGAGACTTAGAAGGGCAACACTGTTAGCATTTTAAAGGTAAGTGACAAGACAATTCAGTCTTTACGTACCACAGGTGCTCTAGGTGGCCATTGTATCTACTTACCTGGTTGGTTGATGTTCTTCTCTAACGGGGCTCAGTACTGTCGATTTTGCAGGTGAATTTGGGGGCGATTTAACTGTGGGTGGTGAGTTAACGGAGAATGGCTTCCCAGTCTCCACTGCTGCTTCCTTTGAGGTGTTTGCTCTTCGAGAAGTCAACAGGTTTATCTCAGCCAGCTCCGAATGAACCAAAGCTGAGACCCACTCTTTTTCTGATTTGAAAGAAAAAAAGAGGTGGGGGGAGCAAACGTTGTCATTATCATGTTGAGTAGAATTAATCAAGAGTTACAAGTATATCTGGAAAGATAGACACCAAAGTACTTGCTGAAATCACGTCTGTGATAATTTTATTCATTATTCCTGTTCTATCTCATGTTTTTTTTTCTTTCTGGTTCACCTGCTCTCTTTCCTAACAAGAAGCATTTATCACCTGTGTACTTTATTAAATGTTCCATTCTTAAAAAGGAAAAAAAAAAATAGAGAATAGCTAGAGACCCATTGCCCCCAAGCACTTCTCAATTGCCTGCAAAGCAGTATTGAATTCCTAGGGTAAGGCATTGTTTCCAAAATGCTGCCCATTTGAAAACATTAGTCTGTTCCTCAGACATTGGTGTTTCCCAACACCGATTAGTGCGGCAGTTCTCAAAGAGTGGTCCCCAGACCAGCATCATTGGCATCACCGGGGAACTTGCTAGAAATGCAAATTCTCAGGTCCCACCTCAGAGGTTGTGCCTCAGTCAGTCTGGGGACTAGCTAGGTCTGAGGACAGTTGCTCTACGCCATTTATGGTTGTCCTGCTTGGGAACAGCATGTGTTTTCATGGGACAGGACAAGAAGGGCCCAAAGGAGGCTGGGAGATGACTGAGTTCATGACTGCCGTCCACACCAAAGGAAAGAAATAAGCTGTGTTCAGTGTTCCCTCCAGGCCAGAGGAGCTGCTCAAGGAGAGCCCTGGGTGTGCGGACTCTGGAGGAGAAGCACAAACCAGCCCTAGCTGAAAATAAGGCCTCCCCTGGACACAAGTGTTTCATTTCACTCAACTGAGTCCAATCTGAGACGTGCTGAATTTGGAGGTCAATGAATGACCAACATACGTGTAGTTGGATATATGGACTGCGATGATTCTGACGCTGAAACGCTGGGGAGATAATGTTGCCACATCATCTTTGCAAACTGAGAGTAGAAAACTTCAGATATTGGCATATTCCCAGTCTCTAAAACTAAACGGAGCTCATTGTTTAAAAATGCTCATCTTAATCTCACCTTTTGAACTTGCATGAAGCAGCCACTGTAGAACTTCCGCCAGAGAATCGGTATGCAAAATGTCACAGAGCTTTGCCAGGATCTGACAGAGAACATTAGAGTTACATATGAGCAAATCGACAGTGCAAGGCTTATGAGGTTTCCTTTAGCTTCCTCAGAATCTCATCTTCCCAAATGTCACTCTGTATGTGATGCTCAATTAAGTCAATCGGATTGTAGCTCAAGAGCCAGACTTCAAATAGTACGCAGTGGAATCTTAGCAAAACCAACATTTCTGGGACCAGTAATGGTTCAGGTTAGGCGATGCAGCGTGTTGCTCTTGTTTCGTCTGTTCAGTACCAATATCTTCTTGGTAGGAGCAGTTTATTTCCTTTGGGAAACTGATCCTTTCTCACTGCACCACAGGGTTCGGATGAGACTCTGCCAGTCATCGAACTGGCCAGACCTGCCCTGCCCCTCTCCATCGTCTGAGAGAGGGGAATGTGACCTGAGCCGGATTCATCATTGCACCCCAGTTTCTTAACACAGTGATTGGCCCAGTGGGATAGCAATATAATTCCCTTTAGTTAACCAGAATCCTTCCCTGACATTTTTTTTTTTAAATCTGGAGCTACAGGGCTAAAATGTAGGTGACAGAGGAAATAGAAATATGAAATAATTAATCTAATAATAAGTCCATTAAAAATGGACGATAATCATTAAAATAAAGGTACAGAGTGTTAAGTAAGGCCAGGTGATGAAGTTTCCAGTTTGAATCTTAATTGTGTCTGCTGTTGGAGTTTAGACTTATCTGGTATTCATGACCTTGAGTCCTATCTACCCGTCTGCGTACCCGATGTATCCACTGAAATATACCACAGATACTTTGAACCCCAAATATCTAAAACTAAACCCGTATTTCTCTTCCTAAAACCTGCTCCAAACTTGCTCTTTGTCCTGGTTCTCCGACCTCAAGGAACAGCATTGTCCAAGCCAGCCCCCGACCTGAGATCATCCTGGACAACTCCCTTGCCCGTTTCTACAACATGCTGCCAAACAACAGGTTCAGCAAACTCTACTTTCTAAATATTTCTCAAATAGCTCCATTTCTCTTTAACTCCACTACGTTGACCTAATCTAAAGCCACATCAGTTCTTGTCTGAGCTACTGGAACAGTCTTTCTCCCAATCTGCCTGAAATCTTAAATTATTATTAATTCAAGAAACATTTGTGTCCTTTATTTATCTAGATGCTGAAGACAGAGAAGCAAAATTAAATGGCTGAAAAATCAACTGTCCTGTATTGAATTTTGTTATTATAGTAAGATTTCTGTCCAAAATAATGCCATATTCTGGAAGACAGCATGTTAAATTTGCTCCTAATTTCACAACAAATCAACAGCTGTGTCAAAAATGGAAAAGAGCTCTCTGGTATTTTCTAGGCCATTCTACGGCTTTTTTGTCAGTATAGTGATTGCTCGTCACTCCTAGCTTCTTCCAAGTCATAGCTCACTCATTGATCAACTATATCCTAGAGAATATAATTATCCTTTTAGCGAGAGGATGTAGAATGTATATCTCCTCCTAGGAAACCTCCTGCATTCTCTGTAACGGGAACCTAAGAAAACGCACAATGAATCAAAGTAGCTTGCAATTCCTTGAGACAAACATTTGTTTCTGCAGCTGGGGCAGAGACAGCAAGTCCTGCAAACCAGACTTCTGAGTGTCAAGGAAACTATGGCTGCCCCAAAGGGTCTCGATCCATTGTGGATCAGGTCCAGAGAAATGGAAGAACATCCAATGAGCAGATTCTCTCTGTGATTACCCCATTGGAAGTCTGTTGAAATCATCCCTTGGAATCCCTCCAAGAACTTTTCTTTAATGACCTCATGATTTCCAGGAGCAGAGTAACCTTAAATCCTTGTTTTTTTCCTCCTTATTCTTTTCTCTGCCTTTTTTTTTTTTTGAT
The DNA here is from genome assembly GCA_963575035.1 of Avahi laniger. NCBI lineage: Eukaryota > Metazoa > Chordata > Mammalia > Primates > Indriidae > Avahi > Avahi laniger. The sequence goes on along the minus strand of CAUYSK010085553.1, from coordinate 11,110 downwards.
TACTCAAGTATTTTTTAGTATTCCACCATATTTTCTCCATTAGCTTTTTTGTTGCTCTAGGGATTAAAATAAGCATCTTTAACCTATGATTGTGTTCCTTGAATTAATTATAACACTTCATGTATTATATAATGTAAGAACCTTATGAGGCATACTTCCATTTACCGGGCACTTGAGCTTTGAGTTATTATTGTTATACATTTTATCCCATCTGTTTCCTTTTTATAGCCACATGTATCTCCCTCTCACCACTCCCTTCACTTCTGAATGACAGAACTCTAAAATGCCATTTTTTTGTTTAAATACTTTAAAATATCACTCCATTGTCTTACAGCTTGCATGTTTCTAGGGAGAAGTCAGCAGTCATTCTCTTTTTCATTGCAGTCACGCACCACGTAACATTTCAGTCAACAGCAGACCACATATACGACGGTGGTCTCATGAGATTATAATACTATATTTTTACTATACTTTTTCCGTGTTTAGATACACAAACACTTGCTGTTGTGTTATATAATTGCCTACAGTATTCAGTACAGTGACATGCTGCACAGGTTATAGTAAGATTTCTGTCCTCGGAGCAACAAGCTATACGACATGGCCTGGGTGCATAGTAGGCGACGCCATCCAAGTTTGTGTAAGGACACGCTATGACGTTCCCACAGCGATGAAACCACCCGATGACACATTTGTCAGAACATTTCCCCACTGTTAAGTGATACTATTTATATAATGTGTCTTTTTTCTCTTGCTGCTTTCAAGATATTCCCTTTGGTTTTCAGCACCTTGATTATGATATGCTCAGATGTAATTTCTTTTGTGTTTATCTTCTTTGAGTTTTTTAAGGTTTCTGCGAATTTGGGACAATGTCAGCTATTAGTTCTTCAAAATAATTTTTACGCTGTAATTTCTCTTTCCTCTTCTTCCAAGACTCCAATTACACATGTATTAGACCACCCAATATATTCTCACAGGCCAATAGGCTATGTTTATATTTTTAAAGTCTTTTTACTTTAATTTGGATAGTTTTTGTTGCCCTGCCTTTAACTTTACTGACAATTTCTTCTGCAGTATCCACTGTCTTATTAAGCACATACAGTGAAATTTTTATTTCAAATGTACATTCATTCACGCATTGTTTAGTGACAGGAATGCGTTCTGAGAAATTTGTCATTAGATGACTTCATCATGTATGAACATCATTTTAAATACATCGTAAAGTGTATTTGCACAAACCAAGGTGGTATAGCCTAGTACACACCTAGACTATGTGGTATACCCTATTGCTCCTAGGCTACAGGTCTGTACATCATGTTACTGTAGGGAATGAATACTGTAGCCAGTTGTAACACAATGGTAAGTGTTTGTGTATCTAAACATAGATAAGATACAATAAAAATACCATGTTATAATCTTATGGGACCACTGTTGTATATGTGGTCTATTGTTAACCAAAACATTATTATGTTGTGCATTGCTGTATTTCTTAATTCTAGAATTTCCTTTTGGTCCTCTTTTTGAATGATGTCTATTTCTCTTGTGATATTCCCCATCTGTTCACTCATTATGTCCATCTTTTCTTACAAATTCTTGAAAATATTTAAAGCAACCCCTTTTAGGGCCTTCCCTGTAATTTCAACATCTGCATCATTTTTGTGCCTATTAACTCTTTTTTTTCTTCTGGTTATGGGTTATAGTTTCCTGTTCCTTGAATTTCTAATAATTCTTTATTATTTGATGGACTTTATATATGCTACATTGTGGAGCATCTATATTTTGTTTGTCTCCCCTTAAAAAACGTTCAGTTTTGTTCTGGAAGGTAGTTAATATATTGGCAGATGAGCTTGATCTGTTGAAACTTGATTTTAGAATTTGAGAGTCTGGGTCTAGAGTAGCCCCTACTCTAAGGCTACAGTAACCCTCTTCTTAAGGTGTGACCTGGAGTTTCAGCTGAATTCCTAGTATGTTCAGTAAGGTCTCTTCACTTTGGAAGATAAGAACTTCAGCAATTCTAAGCTTTGATACCTCCCATTATCTTCCTTCTGCCAGGTCTCAGAATCTCACCCTATGCATGTACAGCTTAATATTGGACCAAAGACTCAGACGGACCCTATACAGATTTTTGGAGCTCATTCTATGCGCATATTTCTCTTCTTGTGTATCTTACTTTGCAAATTCTAGTCACCCCAGCATCCCCGAATTCTGAACTCTGTTTTCTATACCTGGTGAACCTGCTGCTCTCTGCCTGGGCTCCGGAGAACTCCACTTCTCTATGCTATGAGTGGGCATGTTCTGGGTTGAATATGGAAATTATCCCAATTGTTTATCTTCTCTCAATGATCATAAATCTGTACTGTCTGTTTCCAATACCTGAAAACAGTTTCTTTATATACTTTGTTGAATTATACAGTTGTTTACAACCGTATAAGTTTTGAATCTACTCTATCATTTTAGAACCAGAGTCCTTTGCTTACAACTTTGCCACCCCTCACCCCCCCAAATTAATTCTGCCTATTCTATTCAGAATTATTTTTCTAAAGTACAACTCTGACCATGTAATTCTTATACTTACACAGTAATTCAGTACCATTAAGTGCTTAAAATTCTTGACCGGCTTCTCACAGACCTTGGGATGAAACCTGGACACCTTGATATGGCTAATAAAGTACTTTGTTATCCAGCCTCTGCTTAAGTCCAACCTGCACTCTCTGCATCAACCATAGTAATTGTTTTTAGTTCCTTGAATAAGCAACGCTCACTCCTTACCCCTAAGACATGAAGGTCTCTTGCCGGGGAAGGATCTCTTTCATACTTCTCTTCGTCTTCTAATTATATCTTAAACATTCTTTAGGCCTCTTGCTCCTTGAAGGCTTTCCTAGCTACAAAGTTTCCTGCTATATGTTCAACAACACCTGCACAATCTCATACACTCTGTGAATGAAGGAATCAGTTATACCCCAAACTGTAGTGTTTGGTAGTTTGACATTAAATATTTATAGAATAAGTGGATGTGTTTGGTAGAATTTTGATGTCAGTAATAAAGAGACTGTTACATCTATAAATTCCAGATCTTTAAGAGGAAGGCTTAAAATGAGGTGCTAATAAACAAAGAATTCTGTTTTTCTTTTCCTTTATAGTAATAACTGAAACTGCATACTCTTTCATAATACAGCCCTGTGCAAAAATGTCTCGATTTCACAATCCATTCAGAGTTACCCCCGGATAGAAGAAAATTGGAAAATATTTCAGATTTTTTTTTTTTATAAAAGGCATGGAAAGATGGAATACCTCCAAGATGAGCTCTATTTTTAGAGTTCTCTTATGTAACCCCAGAAATCTTGATAAGACCTATTTGAACACTTTATTCCCTTTTCTTTCATTTATTTAACAAATAGTCAACAACTATTTGATAAAATGTCATGCTCCGTGTGCCGGTTAATATTTTTCAAGCAAAATGATGAGTGCTGAAGAATCAGTTGTGAACAAGGCAGACAAGATCCCTGGCTTCGAAGAGTTTACATTTTAGTGGGGTTTTAAAAAATCAATTAATGCCCAGTGAAGTTGGTATCTGTACGATGGAAGATGCTTTTGAGAGGAGGGCTCTTTAACAGATGCCCACAAAGTGAGTTACATGGATCGTGCCGGTCTACCAATGCGGAAACAGGACAGTCTTACCAAAACTGCGCTCAGCTTGTGGTTTGTTTGAGCTGAAGACCTTTATAGTTAGCTGATTTTCTTTGATCTTGGTAGCCCTTTTCTGTTTGATTTATTCATTCCACAAATACTTATTTAATAATTACTAGTTGTCTAACACTCATCTAGGTACTGAAGATAAATCGGTAACCAGGAAAGATAAATATGAGATCTTATATGACTTAAATTTTAGTGGGAGTAAGGTGGAGAGAGAGAAAATATTGAACCAAACAAATAAATATGAACATAGCAGATACAGTATATGCTATACAAAAAATAATGAATAAAAAATAACCCAGAGAGTGGCTAGGTAGCTACTTTAGATTGGGTGGTCAGGAAAAGTATTTCTGAGTAAGTGTTATTTAAACTGACGTCTGAATGAGAAGGTGATCACCGAGAGGATCAAAAGGAAGAGAATTCTCTGGGCAAATCCCTTAAGGTGGGAATGAGCAAATTTTAGGAAGATCGGTGTGGCCAGAGTGTAACAGGTGGACAGTGATTTGAAGACTCTGTATAATATCTGCCATTAGCCAGCATCACCAGGAAATCATGTATAAACACAAGTCAAATCTGCAGATACCCTCCCTCTGACATCTTTCCTTTTATTCTCCTTCCCAATTTTAATCACCAGCATAAATTATTATGCCAATGCCACTAATATGCTCTACCTTTAAAATAGTTCCCTGTTAGGGGCTTTCAATAACCATCCTCACAACATGCTCTGTTATTTGTAATTGTAACTACAGACACTGATTACCTAAAATTGCTATAAGAGTCATCATTCCAATACTTTGACCCCAAATTCACTGTAGGGGGTCTTATGGTGGGCAATGGGGAGGGTCCTAAAGGGGTTCAAAGAAAGACAAAATTGGCAGGTGAGAAATATCAGCTGGTTGATTTATTCTTGATTTTATGTCATTCTCAGAAATAACTGTGGTTGGGGAGAACCTTCCAGGAGACTGTATAACATATTACTATTAATATAATTAAGTTTGTAACTCCAGGCAGAGAAAGTTTGAGGAAATAGTTTTCCAAAGATAAGAGGGAGAGAAGAATGTCAATTGGAGGAATCTCTGCCTTAAAATAGGCGACGTAACTTTACAGACAGTGGCAAGAAGTTAGGAGCAGTGCTTCTCAAGCGTTACGAAGATGATAAAGAGAAACAAGGAAAGGACAGGAATGGGTTTGTTTGGCAAACACCAGGCTTTTCATCATGTCTAAGCCAAAGGTTTAATTTACGTAAGAGTAGCAGAATTCCAAGAAAAAGTAAGATTGGAGATAAAAATAGGAGTACGCCTTAGATTCTAGGCTAAGTAGTTTTAAATCAATTTAGGCATCAATAAGAAATCATTCAAGTGTTTTAAAGATACTAATGATGTGACTTTTTTTTGTATTTTCATGCTATTCCCACATTATGAATTTAATAAGCCTGCCTCTTACTTTTATTTCTTGATCCAGGTAGTTTGGTATGCAAACGGTGTTTGCTTTGACATCATTCTTGGCGGTACTCATCATCCCTGAAGAACAGGAACCAGCAGTAGAGGATGCCTTTGGAGGTGAAGGTGGCTTTTTGGTCTTAATTTCTTCCTAAATCAAAGGTATAATATGATCAATATGCATTTGTATCCACTTATTTTTTCTATGAAAATTAAATGTAAAATGAATGAGAAATATTATAGTTAACAAGAGAGATCCATGAAAGTGAAAAAAAAAGGTTGTTAATTTGTGATCTTTCTGTCTGTTTGATGTGGATGTTTAAGGGTATGAATTTTCCCCTTAGGACTGCTTTTGCTGAATCCCATAGATTTTGACAGCTTGTGTCTCCTTTGTGATTCAGTTCAAGGAATCTTTTTATTCCCATCTTAATTTCATTATTGATCCAATAATCATTCAGTAGGTTATTTAATTTCCATGACTATGTGTAGATTTGAGTGTTTCTCTTGGAATTAAATTCTAGTTTTATTCCACTAGGATCTGCAAAGATACTCGTTCAAGACCAGCCTGGGCAACAAACATAGTGAGACTCCGTCTCTACAAAAAATAGAAAAAAATTAGCTGGGCATGGTGGTGTGTGCCTGTTGTCCCAGCACCTGTTGTCCCGGCTATTCTGGAGGCTGAGGCAGGAGGATGCCTTGAACCTAGGAGTTGGAGGTTACAGTGAGCTATGATGTCATCACTGCACTCTAGCCTGAGCAAAAGATCAAGACTCTATCACCAAAAAAAAAAAAAAAAATTAGAAGCAACTTAAATGTCTCTCAACAGGTGAATGGATAAACAAATTGTAAGATAACCACACAACTGAATACTACTCAACAATAAACAGGAATGAACTATGGATGCACATAACAACATGGACAAATCTTAAAATAATGATGCTAAGTTAAGGAAACCAGATCTTATAAAGAGAACTCACTATACGATTTTATTAATATAAAATTCAACAAATCCCATGCTAATCTTTAGTGACATAAAGCAGACAAATGTTTGCTTGTGGGACAGCCAGCACCATGAGAAGACTTTGCAGGTGACGGACATGTGGATTCTCTTGAATACAGTGATAATCTCCCAGGTGTGTGCATGTATCTGTCAAAACTCATCCGATCATGCACTTTGAATACATGCATCTTATAGCATGTTAATTACACTTTACTAACACTATAAAAATAGTGTGAAATATGGTGACTTTTCAGAAAGGTATATGAGGAAAAGGGAGGAAACTACAGAAGCCAAACCAAACAGATAACTGTAAATAGCTGTTTCTTTACCTTTTTTATTACTAAGGGATTCTCACTGGAAGTTTTGAAGCACTCTTTGATTTTTCTACTGGGCTCTGAAATGAAATTGAGGAAAAACACATTTAGACTAAACTGATAAAGAATTTCTATCACATGTGTCAGTTGCCGAAGTAGATGAGAGTACGTCTGAATTTAAATGAAAGTCAACTCCGGGATCTGTTTATAAATGTTAGGAAACTTGAAGGTAAAATGGCATTGTGATAACATAATAAAAGCATGTTTATATTAAAAAACTAATTCTATGCCTAAGATGATTATATTAAAATATAATGCAAGTGCTTTCTTGCTCTGGTTAAACTGATTTTAAAGGTACATATTTGAGTATAAGACATATTTTTCTCTGTTTCCTGTCCATTTAACCATCACTTTCTCTCATTCAAGAGAATTTATGCTTGTCATTTGCCCTGTAGACAGAAAGAGAAGATTTTTGCTGAGTTAAAATTACATTCTTTATTTTCTCTTTCTTGCTTTATAAGCCTCTTTCATACTCAGTCATCTAATTAAATCCCCTTAAAATACCACAAAGCCACTTAAAGCTTTGCTTAATTTTCCTTTACATTAACTTAAAGATACACTCTGTGTAAGCAATGCTATCTCTTTTATTGAAGCCATAGTTATCCCCCAAATTTTTAAAAAGTTGGAAAGATTTTGTGCATGAAGCCAATAGTAACTAAACTCATTAGGTCTAGCTGAAGAAAGATAGAAAAATAAAGTTTTAAGTTACCTCTCTCCAAGTAATGAAAACAAAATTATGGATGTCTATTAAGTTAGTGTTCCCTTGTGGGAAACAGAAACCATTCTATTTTAAGCAAAAATGTAAATAATACAGGGAATTAGGAGTTTTTAATATTGTTGGAGCAGTGCACTCTGGTCTTAATCATCACAAATCACTCCAAGAACAATACCCTGGACCTGGTCCACAAGGGAGGCACAGTGTTTGTGACAGTCAGGAGGAAGGGGAGTCAGCCGCTGCCACTTCTGCGGCTGTGGTGACATCCGTAAGACTAAGCATTAGGCAGTAGAATACGTGCAGTCGGAAAGCCGTCTTTGCCTTTGAAAGCCACGAATCCGGAACCTGAACCCTGGGAGGCTGTAGCAGAAAAACTCACGTCTCCAGTCATGCTTGATAGGAGAAAGCCACCAAAAAGATGACAGCCCCACGTCTTCCTAGATGGTAACACCTAATGCCAATCAATGGACTCCTTCTTGCAAATGTGGTTTTTAAGATTCTAGGTTCTATGGTATAAGAAGGGACTCCAGAAAGAAGGTGGAGTAAGCAGGCTTTGACTCTTCACTGCCAACAGAAAGGAGGGAAAAAGAGCTCTTGAAAGGACGGAATGAGGTCAGTGAGAAGAGCTGAGAATGGCACCTGTCACATAGCAGGTACTCTGTAAATGATCCTTCTCACTATCATTAGAAAGATACCTGCTTACCACATTGTACCGTAATAATTCTCATGTACTCTGAAGGTTTTAGTAATACCATATCGTTGTGTCGGGTTGGAGAAATAGAAGAACCAAATATAATTTCTGCCATGCAGAATTTTTTCTTCTATTTTATCTTGCCCTTTGGATTTTGTCACACTTTACTTTTGATCAATTCCTTTTCCCTTCAATTGGGTAAAATTAATGGATTAAATTGTTTACTAAGGACCAGGCACTGTGTTGGGCCACAGGGACAAATTGGCAAAAACACAGAAGGCAGTGATCCATGCCCGACCTGAAGGAGATGACAAGCTCATGGGGAAAATGTAGACACGCGATTCCATCCCGATTGCGTTTCCCGGACTCGCTTTTTGTCTGGCATGGTTTCCCTATCAGTGTTGGCTAAACAGTCACTGCCGGTGTCTCTTAGCTAGTTTCGTAGGGATTAGAGACTAGAATCATACCAGATATATACTGGGCACAGTTAATATATATTGGACATAGCAGTAACATTTTAAACATTATCTTGCTGCTGAATTGAGATTAAAAGAGTCAAAAATTTTTATAATGAATAACCTATTTCACAGTGAGGAAATTTTTATAACTTCTTAAAAAATCACTGCAGCTCTTTTAGCAATCGTTTCGATCTTTCTTCCCAATTACTTGCAGGGGATAAAGGAAACATTTCATCAGTCGAGAAGGACTCACCAGAATGAGGCCGTGGGGGCATTTTGATACTGTTCGCAGCTGGTGACACTCCTCTGACGGGGCTCTTGGGGGTTCCAGCGCTGGGCAAGCAGCTGCATTTGGCCCAGGGTGTCTCGTCCTTCTCTAAAGGGATAGGCTGGGAACCACCCCGCGATGCATTCTCATCATCATTCACGGTGCAGATCGGAATGTTATTCAAACCTGGATGAGCAGGGATGAAAAGGATTAAACAATTTCCTGGCCAAATATTGTTAAATGTACGAAAAATGTTGGACTTCAAATTGTGTGAACCAGTGCTAGGCAGACATTCTTTGAAAGTCAGCGTAGCCAGTGTTGTTTGCAACATACGCTTCCTTGAAAATGTTCTGCCATCTTGTCGGCCTTGAGCACCAGGCCCGCATCTTTAATCCTGGTCTGGGAGTCAAGTGGAGTTGAGGGCTGTCTCTCTCTCACTTCCCACGTGTTCATAATGACCAGGAGGGTCTGTGATCGCCCTCTCCATGAATATCAGATCTAAATTTCTGAAAGCATCCGGGATGCTTTGTATAGCAAGGTTCTCTGAAAGAAGCTCACTGGCTCCCTTTCTGTGCTGGCAGAAGGCACAGAGCTGTTGGAGAGAGGGCTGGGAGGGAGGACGGGGTAGATCATGAGGGAAGCAAGGGAGGGGAACTTGGTCCAAAGGGACCTCCTTCCTCATGTCAGAGACTTCTGGGTTCCCTCCCTGTCCCCCAACGGCTATTTGCTTTTGGCTCAAATATAGAATTTAGTTCAAATATTAAATCGTGGGCGGATTCTCTTTTCAATATCAATGCTAAGTCGCGTGGGATTGGGCAGCGTAGGAAATGGGGGTGGGCAGGGCACTGCTTTCTGTTCATCGGTGAGTCACTGCAGGTAGTAAGAGACACTGCTTTGTCTCCCAAGACGTTGCCAGGCAAGTTTTTAGATAATATTTTTCACACCTGCTCATTCTTCCAAATCTCCGTCTAGGATCACTTCCTTCTTAACCGACTGTTCAGTGAAATCAAAAAGGTCTTTGCCGAAATCCCATCTGAAACGCACCCCCTCCTGGCCCCTCCTGGCCCCGTGTGCTCTTTCATTTTTCCCTCAGCATTTGTCACGCGTCACATTGTATCTGTTTGCACATTGCTTGTCCGAGCTGCACTAAAATGCGGGCTTCACGAGAGCGAGGGTGTCGTCTGTTTTGTCTGCAGCTCTCTTCCCAGAACCTAGACCAGGGCCCAGCGGAAAGTAGGTGCTCTGTGATTATTTGTTGAATAAATGAATAACATCCAAACATAAAGCTCCATTTAGTCTAACACTTACTTAGAACTTTACTGATATTAATTGATTCTAAAGAGAAATGAGAATAAAATTTTTGAAGACAAAATCACATCTTCTCATTGTATCTTAAACACCTAGGTTAGTGATTGGTTCAGGCGCATCGTGAAAAATTGCCTGCCAAGTGAAATGTATAAAACCTTAACACATAACGAGTCAGTGGAAAAACTGTATTTTCTCTGCAATCTCCTTTAATTAGTAAAAGGTGTGTGTGTGTGTGTGTCATGCATGTGTGTGCACGTGTGTGTGTGTGTGTGTGTGTGTGTGTGTGTGTTGGAAGACTTGCAGGAAAAAAATCATTTCTCCATCCCTACGTTTTTCCCTTTTTGTTTTCCTTATTGGGCCACACATTTATATATATATATATATATCTTACACTGCCACCAGTTTGATATTGCATTGCAAGTTGTATTGAAAGAATTCAGATTCCATCTGTCCAAGAGTTAGGAAGGAACCACAAAAAACATGGGCGAAGGGTCAAGAGGAATGGCGTTAAAGTGGCTTCAGAGTCAAATGACTTAAAGCTAATCAGGGAAACGTCGAACTCAATCCAGCAGTGGGGAAGGTTAGCTGCAATCCTGGTGGGGGAGTTTCATTAATGTCCTTGCATATACAGAAGAATTAGGGAATGGAGTCTTGGGCTCAGGAAAGACCAGCTCTGCCTCTGGGACAACAAGTTTCCATTACTGCAGTGATGAAAAAGAAGGGCTCCCCTCTCTGAGGGTGCCAGGCAAAGACTCAACCCTCGTGGCCCTGCCTCATTCTCTGATTGACGTGCAATCTCAGTTTGATGAGAAAGGAACTAATTATTTTGTCCAGGGTAATTGTTTCCTTAGTGGATGAGTGTCCTTTAACACTGGGATGGTTTAGAATTGAAAAGCAGTGATTAAATAAGAAAAATGCATACTATTCCTATTCATGCGGTAAGTTTATTAAAAATCAATGTGGGCCGGGCGCGGTGGCTCACGCCTGTAATCCTAGCTCTCTGGGAGGCCGAGGTGGGCGGATTGTTTGAGCTCAGGAGTTCAAGACCAGCCTGAGCAAGAGTGAGACCCCGTCTCTACTAAAAATAGAAAGAAATTAATTGGACAACTAAAAATATATAGAAAAAATTAGCCGGGCATGGTGGCGCATGCCTGTAGTCCCAGCTAC
>CAUYSK010085550.1:0-10292 GCA_963575035.1 Avahi laniger | reverse complement strand
TTTTCGATTTGAATAGGCTCACTTCTTACCTACCCCACTTAATTATTGGGCTGATACAGTGAAAGCAAGGATGTGCACTGCACCATGTGCAGTCTTGTGTCTAATTTGTTTCCATCCTAAGTTCTATTTAGTGATTGGTGACCCTCACTACCACAATCTGTGGTCTGTAAATCTTATAAGAGCCCAATGCTTTTTCCCTTTTTCTGGGAATCTATTAATGAAGACCATATATTAAGAAACATATAGCTATTCTTCCTTTTAAGTGAAACCTTCCTGAAATGAACAATAATTTTTTTTTAATGATCCAAATTATTAAACTACTTTTCTTCCTGCTTGCTGGTCTTCAGAAAGTCAAACAATCTTTACCCAAGCCGTTAAATACCTTGTGGGAGGCCCAGGGACATTTTGAATAAATTTTAACTTAGAACCAGAAGTTTAGTCTATGGTGGAAAAATTTGCTTTAAGGACTTTGATTTCTGAAATGATTTAAAAATGGAGTAACCAAAAATTTGGAATCATTACTATTATTATTCTTGCTGTAGTTTTAAATTAAGATAAAACTTACATTAATCTTAAAAAATTATATTGGACTTGAAATCAAGAGATTAAAATGTACTTTTAGCTCTGCTGAATCACTTTAGGGAAGTTGAATTATATCCCTTTCTCTATTTTTTCATCTGTAAATGGATGTATTAACTATATATTTTATAAAGTCTATGCTAGCTCTAGAATTATTTCATCCCTTACATGAAGATATTATGTTTCACATATTTAAGGTATTGAAGTTTTAAGATAACATAAATTTATATTGCCAAATGCAATGCTGGCCATTTATTAAAATGAGCGTGATGAAATCTATTGTTACAATGGCGGCAGGAAACAAGAAGGGGGTATATATCGTACTTAGTGAAAGCAACGACATTGAATTATATGACAAATTTCCTATTTCATTAGCTGGTCAGTTCAAAGAAACCTCTTAAAGCCATATGAAAAGGTCATTGCAAATCTCACATTTTTGCTATTCTATTATGGAGAACTCAGTGAAAATCTTTTGAAATAGCCACTTCCCCTGTGGAAAATTTACTCAGTAAATGCAATATGTCTTCACTGGCAAAGGCAACCCATGAAGCTGCAAAAAAACCAGTTTATCATTTTTTGCACATTTTATTTTAGTTAGATGTAGCGTGGAGAAAATGTTTTTAAAAGTATGAATAATAACACTGAGGGTGATTGGAATCTGTTTGGCTCTAAGCTGCTACCGCTGAAATTACCAAGACTTCAAAATTCTCTCCTGCAATGGAAGATTGCTGGGCCCTTACGCAGTCTCCTTGGGAGCCATTAAAAGGGTCCAACAAAGTGACTATAATCAACAATAAATTAGGGTATATCTTAAAATAACTAAAAGAGTGGAATTGGAATATTCCTAACACAAAGAAATGTTAAATGTCTGGTGTGATGGATAGCCCAATTACCCTGATTTGATTAATTCACATTGTATGCCTGTATCAAAACATCACATATACCTTATAAAGATATACAACTACTATGTACTCATAACAATTAAAAATAAAACATTTTTAAAAAAATCCAATTAGACTTGCCTGGTTGGTCTCCATTGTGGCACCTCCTGGCCTTAGCCCTTACTACCTGCACCTCAAGGTCTTCCAACAAGAGTTGAGTCACCTTGTGAAACTCTAGCCAGGTTGGGCTCTGGGATTTCACTGGCTACAATTCCCTATGCTGTAATTGATAGGAGAAGGAAGGGACATTTCCCCATCATTATTGTAATTATCACTGACTTTCCTATGAGCTAAACTTAATGCTTTATTTTTCTCTACCCTTGGTGAACTGGGATTAACATCTCCGTTGTATGTGGCTCGGAAGATAGTTGATTATCACGACTAAAAGTATCTGTCCTACTAAAAGTCAGCTTTCAGAACTCACTTCAAGTACCTTGCCAGCCACTTTTCTGGATAAATCCCTTTATCTCCTTATTTGTTTAGAGTCTTGAATCCTGGGTACCAGTTACTTCAATACCAGCCTTAACGTTTTCCCTTTAGGTCATCTTCAAAACAGCATTGCTAGTGCCAGATTTTTGGAAATGGAAATCGTATTAGCTACCCCCTCACTCATCCCAACCTCAGAAATCATGCTGCATAGAAAGTCAGAACTTCCCAAGTGCAACATGAGCTTGCCATTAATCCCATAGGGACCGAGAAAATTGACTCTAATGATTTTTTAAAATTATAAATTGAAAAATTATAGTTGTACGTACTTGGGGGGTACAAAGCAGTGTTATGATTCTTGAATACAATATGAAATGATAAAATCAAGCTAATTAACCCACTCATCACCTCAAATATTTGATGTTTTCTGTGATAAGAACAATCAAGATCTACTCTTTCAGCTTTATTGAAATGTACAGTACTCAATTATTAGCTACATTTACCACCTTCTATAATAAATCTCAAAAGAAAAAAATAATTAAACGCATCTCTTGTATCTGCCTAAGTCTTTGTACCCTTTGATTATCATATTCCCCTCCCCCCACTCCCCAGCCTCTGGTAACCACCATGCTTTTCTCTGTATCTATGAGTTCAATTTTTTAAAATTCCACATATAAGTGAGAACTCGTGGTATCTGTCTTTCTCTGTTTGCCTTATTTCATTTAGCATAATGTCCAGTTCTGTCCATGTAGTCACACAGGACCCTGATTTTGACCTTCTGGCAAAACTTCAGAATTTTTTAAGCTGTTGGAAAAATATATCAAATATTTAGTTCCACTTCCTTCACTTTTGCCCCCTATCAATTCCTGGAGTGAAATACAGCTTCCCTTTTGTTTACTCTCCACACTCAAGCTCCAATTCAGAAGTCTAATTTCTATATTATGATGATGATTATGAAAGGATAGATCTGTGGATGAATAGATAAATAGATATAGGTATATTTTATATAGCATAGGTATATTTGATACATTTCTTCCTATAGCAAGTCTCTCCTAAGGATATACCGAGACATGGAATTTTAAGATTTGCCCTCTTTTCATAGTGAGGCAGGTAGAACTCTTAAGCCTATAGCCCCCTCTACTGGGTGAATTTTCCTAGATTTATTATGCATACCTTAAGCAGAAGGTCTTTGTCAAGCCTCTTTGAGTGTTCTTGATCATGCCATAATTAACTCAAAATCCCATCCCGGTTCTAATTTATACGATGCTACATGATTTCAAGTTTCTAAAGCACATGGACTCTCTGTTTCTTAACAAGCTCCACCTTGATCCTCTCTGAAGATTTACTGATGGGTCTGAAGTCTATGTTCACCATAAAGATACCTTTATTTACCTTTTTCCCTCTAGAACATCTGATGTCACTAGCTCATGAGATTCTTTGGTGCGAGGAGCTCATTAATTATTATTGAACATAATGTGTTGGAAGCCTAGCATGGACAGCATACTAGGATCTGCAGATACAGAGAAAGCTGTGGGGTATTTTGTTAGACATGTTTCCCTATTTGAGTTTTGTGTATGCTTTTTTTAAAGGTAAAAAAAAAAAGACAACAACAAAGGAACACATAGGGTAGGTGTTTTCTGAAACTATGGCCCCCAATTTTTTTTTTTCTTAAGAAGAGGACATGAAGTTCCCTAAGAGTACTTCCAGACACTTACATCAACAGTCTAATGCAACCAAAGTATTGAGAATGCTGTTCTTCTTTGAGACTCTAACTTGTTAGAACAATGTGGTTTATGCCAACTTTTCTAGGATGGAGAAGTAAAATTCTGTCTTGTAGTCCTCATAGGTAAGCATGAAATTCCCAAGCAGGAGAGCACTGCCATTCTGGGAGGCCTTTGATCTATGAGACTTGGGGAATACCACCTCTAAAGAAGCCCTATTTACTTCTCACTTGGGGATAGAAGGGTAGAAATGACAAGTGGAAATGAAAAGATATAATCAATTTTAGGACCCTTGGGTAATATTAAATTAAAAATATCAAAATCGTAGATAATGTGTGCTATCCGAACACAATTGTGCAATGACTTCAAGTAGACAAAAGACACGCACAGGCATGGAAATTGTAACAGTCACATAATATCAATTATGTCTTTCAGATACTCATAAGCAAAAATGGTCTCAGTCATCATTATCTATCATCGTCATTATAGTTGACATTTATTGGTCATTCATTATGTTTAAGTCTTCTCTAACTATGTTCTTCTGCAGGCAATAATCGAGTTGGAAATCAGCTTTGAGTGTTGAAGGTCTCACAGGGACAAAACCCAACTGCTTTAGATATTGGGGAGTAAATTCTGGTTGTGTCATTAAGTTGATGACAGCACACAAGAAAATACAAGCTCCTAATAAAAATATGGAGTTTGAGGTAGCCTTCAGCCCAGCTGCATGAGCTATGTAGAGAGTATTGTTTGAAGTCTTTGAAAATAGGCAGGAAAAAGGCAATGTGTAGCATAAAACCGGCTTTGAGATATAAACTTTTCCTTTCCTCTTCGCCTCCCTCCCTTGCTGCTTCCCTCCGTTCTTTTCTTTCCTTCCTCACTTCCTCCCTGCACGTTTTCTCTTTGTTTCCAAGACACAGCCATTTAAAGTCTATAGACTCTCTTTGTGATCTTGGTTGGTACCTTGCATGGTTCTAGAGTGGGTGCTTCTTTAAACGCTATAGCATGAATCTGTTTACTCTTGATTTGCTATGAACCAGGAGCTGTATCTGAAGGCAAAAAGCCTCCCTGCTAGGAACCCTTAAGAAATACAGTATATACAAAGAGACCAAGAATAAACTACTGTGAAGCTGGCCATGTAGGCAGCATCAGACAGATGGCATAAACATCTTTTTAAGAATTATGGAATAGTGTTAAAATGTATTCTGAGTCAGGACAGGGGTGTTTCAATCTTTATCCTTTTCTAATTATTTTTTAAATTATATTTTCTTAAATATGGCCACTTCCTTGACATCATCCTGAGGAACATGAGAAACATACATTACACCTGTCAGGACCAAAATACCAAAGTAGTTTCCCACTTCCCTGCTAAGCCTGAGGCTCCTTATATAGGGTGCTAGCTCCTTCTGGTTCTTTTGTCTATTAAAGTCAATTTTCAGGAAGAGATTCAAAGGTAAGTGTCATGAATGCAACAATGACAGAGAGCTGATAGTTAATATTTCTACTATCACTTATATTCACATTTTAACAGAACAATGATTTAAGCAAAGGGATTAGAAATTTTATCCTGGAATTTCAAGTCTTCCTGGAGAGTCTGTAGGCAATGTGCGTACTTGGAACATGGAATCTTTTCTGCCCTCTTTTCTCAACCATTCCCCTTCCCTACTGAATTCATATTATTTTGATCGTCTATCAACAATGTGCAGAAGTAAATATGAACCTTCGTTCAGCTGTTTGCTAGAAATATTCTCTTGGACAAATATATTCTGAACTTTGCTCATCTGTAAAATTAGTAAGGACTAAATTAAGTCATACATAAGGTTTTATATCTGGCCCTATAATGTTCATCATGCATGACAAGCATCTGTTTTCCAGAAACGAGTTGAATGATTCTACTCTCTACCCTGCAGCCAAAATAAAACGATGTGAAAAACATTCATCCATTCTTCTCCCTTCATGTACCAACAGTTTGCAACCTACCTTGCATTAACTATTGCAAGAAATGCAAAGTGATTAAAATTTAGGATATTAGACATGACTTTAAATAATAACTGAAAGAGAAGGTCCTTATAATTAGAGTATCATTATTAAATTAGTATATTATTAAACCGTAATTTTTATTAAAATATCATTTAGAGCGCTATTGGTAGGGGATATGATAGGAGCAAAAAAGTAGTTGAGAAGTCAATGATCGATGGAGTTTTAAGGGGATAAAATAAGAAAATGTCAAAGACAGCAAAAGAGACCTGAGGACCCTGTGAGATGGTGAGCAGTAAGCACAGAGCAGACCTATGTGTGACATGCCCAGATCACGTTTGGGCTTCCAAGTGACAGGAAGCAGGCTGGGAGGCCATGCACGGTACTGAAGATAAGGACTTTCCCAACTCAGAGGACTGTGAGGAAAGGGAAAGGATGGACGTTTTTTTTCTACTTGCTCAGTCTATTCCAAAGACTGATCTTCTGGGCACTTCTCTCGTGGTATGTGCAAAGGCAAAACAGATTGACAGTGATGGCTTCACATTTCCGTCTGCATGCGCATTTCTGTCACAAAGCACCCAATTGCTCTGATCCGGTATTTTTCTTCTTCTATTTTTTCCCCCAAGAATCCCAGCCAGTTCACAGTGGTGAAAGCTCCCCCCTTGAGAAAGCCAGGAGGCAGGCCTTCCGCACGCTTGCTCTTTCGGTTGACCTTTGTTAGAGATGACTTGACATTTTCTCTGTTTCCAAGCCCCAAATTAAGTCTAGGCCTGTCATCAGTCTATTTTCAAAATCATGTCATCTTATTTTTCTTGCATGAAACATACCAATGGAGGGTTTTTGTGATAAAGCTCTCGTTTCTAGCTTCTTTACTGTGCTCCTTCCTGCATGAGTGTGTTGGAGGGTGGGCATTAAGAAGCTCTCAACAATTTGTATTATAGATAATTCAGGCATTGCAATTTGTAGTTTCTAATCTTTGGCATGCAAAGGAAAAGATAACATAGAACAAGTTCTTTTATCATGGCAGAGTTCGCATGGCTTGCAATATGCAGTTCACTAATTGCTTATTCAGGGAGTTGCTGGGGTAGATTGGGGCAGGGGCTAGACTGTAATGTTACTGTGCACTTTGCTGTAAGTGCAAATCAGAAAGAGGGGGTGATTAATATTTTTAGGGCAGTGTTATCAATTACCGTGTTCTCTTATCCTTTGTAGATTATAGCCGTAGTGTTTATGCCAAATTATTTCAAGAGACTATGTGTTATAAGTAATGAATGGTATCTCGGAACGAAGAAGAGCAACATGGTATGAGAGGCTCTTTGTGGAGACCAGAGCTACCATTTTCATTGTAAGAGGCTCCCACTTTCATATAGAGGAAGTTTCCTCAAGAAGGCTGAACCTATCCAAAGTACTCTGGCTGGAAGTATTGTTTAGTTTGGAAGAGGTGCCCCTGGTAAATATACAAACAGATGCATGAGTCTCAGAGGTTTAGATCTGATCATTGATTAGGACAGGATCATTGGCTGGACCCTTAGCTGCAGTATGGAATGACCAATTGAGGTTTTGTTGGGCTAGGTTCTCCTCCATGCGAAAAATATCTTGATGCCTGAATTTGGAATTAGGAACCGAGAAAGATCGATGGCAACACAGTTTGTATTCTGTGCCTCGTGTCTACAAAGAATTTCCTCAATTGACAATTTTCTGGAGTCGAGGGTAGTCCTAGGAAGTTAGAAGCAATTGCATTTTATTGCATTTTCTCTGAATTTTCTCACTGCAGTTTGGACAACATTCTTTTATGTTTGGCTGGCCCTGGCTCCTCCCACCTCTCCTCTAGGATTCTAGGGAGTTTGAAAGTAGATGCTTACATCTTCCTAGTGTCCTGTTCATATTAGTGACATAGTAAATGTTTATGAAATGAATGAATGAATATGTAAATGACTTCTGGGTCATAAAGCTCTACTCACTGAGTGTCCTTATTGAAATTACAGAAAAAATCATGACTTCTGTACAGTTAACCAAGGTTTGCTGCCTCATTGACTCATTTGTTTATTTGACAGACGTGTATTAGGCAGCAGGAATAGTGAGAAAGTAGATTAACAGATGTTGATCTCTTTGCTATATGAAAGGGACTTTGGAGTAAATGCAATGGAAAATAAAGAATGCTCTCTGCTTTTAAGCAGCCATAATCCGGTGAACTATACAAGGAGATAAACAAAGAATTAATAAGTGAGTTAATTATTCTAACAGAAGAGTGTCTATGGTTCGCCGTCAGTAGAGATGAGTTTGGGAGGTTTGGGAAGGTGCTAAGAGTGGGTAAAATAAGAGCTTTAGTCTTGATCTTCAAAAGGAAGCTAACTTGGCAGAGATGGGGGTTGGGGAAAAGGGAACAAAATGGGCAGACAGAGAGACGCAATACATAATGTTCCATCCCATACCAAATGAATGAATGAATGAATATCTGCTTTGCATAGCACATTAACTTCCCAATGATCCTCTGCTGCACACGCACAGTCATCAGAGAATTCTTTTCAGGGTGTTTCCCTATTACAGCCATTTGGGGATGTAAGAAATTACATTCAACAGCCCGGAAAACTACCCCCAGAGCTTTCATTAACATCTGTGTATCATCGCCTTAGCTGGTAAATATCTCTATTCGTATCTCCAGTCATTCTGCCCCAGTTTTAATGCTGGCAAATAAAACTCAAGCACTCATCAAGAAATAAAATATTTACCCTTCACACTACCATAAACAAAGCTATTGGAATGGTGCACCATTTTAATAACCATTGTGTACGTGAATTTAATGAGATAAATGATGTATTTTATCCAAAATGGAAAGATGCACTGCTGGTAATTCCAGGAAATGTGGGGAGCAACTTTTGTAGCCAGAATCTCCCCACAATGAAGGCTTCCCCTTCACAGTAAGGCAGCTATCATCTGCTGATGCATTTGATTATTCTTTTTTCTTTCTTGCTACGCATTGGCTGTGCCTACTTTTAGATAATCTGGAAAAACTTGATCACTGTATGCAAGACCCCAAAGTAGGCCTGGAGGATGATCCAGAGGAAAGAGGAGCTATGAGCCCTCTGTGTTCTTTTAGCAGATACCATCTATTATACCATCTATTATACTATCTATTATACTATCTATTACAGATACCATCTATTATACTATCTGCTGCTTCTGAAGCCACAGTGGACACTGAAGGACAATAAGATTATTTCTAAATCATTTGAGGCTTTAATCTAGAGCTGAAGAAAAAGCCACAGTAGATCTAAATTCATGCCATTACTATGATTCCGAGTGTTCTGGCTTAGTGGAAATTTGAGGCTCTTCATGAAGAGTCCTGGCCACTCCAGCTTCTGCTTTTGTCTTTGAACTTCAATTTTTATTTCCTAAATAAGCCACATGGTTTCAAAAATTCATGCTTTTGTGCAGGCTGGTCCCTCCTTGGTACACTCCTATGCATCCTGCAAAACGTATCTCAAAACCTGAATGCCAGAGACAGAGAAAAAACTGAGCCTCTTCCCCCACCCATGTGGAGTAGTCTTCTGGCTACTGGTACACATGGTATATGAAGGCGGGGAACAGTGTCTGCCTTGTGTATTGTTCTAACTCCTGCACCCAGAACAGCTCCTGGCATAGAACGCATGCTCAATAAGTAGTTGTTGAATTAATGAACACTCAGTGCTAAATTTTATCCAAATTATAGAAGTCTTAAGCTTGCTTTTGTGAATAAGCTGCCCTGCTCTTATTGGCTTGGCTTACATCATATTCAGAAGCATGCGTGTTTGGTGGCGTTCTCCAAACACTCCCTGAATTATTCCCAGCTCCCCGATTTGTTAAATGTGCACTGACTCAGGCAACTGAGCTCTACCCACCCCCACACACCTACTGCTGAGGTCCAGAAGGACTGCATTCCACACACCACCTGCCCTCTACTCCCTTCCCCACTCCTTTAGTTTTAAGCCATATTAGTGAGATGAAATGTTGCCAGAATAAGTGAAGGTGCAAAGCCTCTGTATGACGTGCAGAGGTCTTTCATCTGCAGCATAAAAAACAAGAACAAAAACTGGAAGTGAAAGGTACACGTCCTTCAGAGCAGGCACTCACTGAGTGTGTATTTGGCAAAGAGCAGCAAGGTGATGGACCACACAGGGCCTGCCACATACCTGGGTGGAGAATCAGAGGAAGGAAGGGAAGAAGGGAGGTCTGGGGCTGAAGGAAAGGATTTCTGGAAAAGGGGATGGGACAGAGCTAGGCTTAAAAGGAAAGGAAAGCCTCGGATCATAGAGAAAGTGTGAGGTTCTCTAGGTAGGTTCTCTAGCTAAGTCTGTGAGCAAACTTTGCAGACAGACAGGCACAGGGTGTTTCTAGGAGAGGGGCAGAGCACATGGTCCCTACTGCAAGGAAGGACGAGATGAAGTCAGAGGCAGAGACCAGAATTGGGAGGCTGTGAGTGCTGAAGTGAACAGTTTGAATTGTACACAAACCAAAACCCGTTCTTGTTTCCTTTCTCAAGCCTCCAAACTCTATCTGAGAAAGACTCTCTCAGTTGTGCTGGGAAATGTTTCAGGATACAGACCCAGATAGCATACTCTCAGTTGCTTTTTCTCCAAGACCAAGTCTTTGCAGCATGCTTCCCCATTGGTCC